>JAAAKQ030235520.1:0-11192 GCA_010016005.3 Zanna intricata | reverse complement strand
ATTTATTCCATTAGGATTCAATTGATATCAATGTTAATAAGAAAGGATGTATGTTGGCCTGTATTTTGATAAATGAGTTTGACCTAAGTAAACATTAAAACTTGAAATTTAACTAAAATATTTCTATACATAGGGACATTGAGCGATTAAATTTTTAATTAAATCATACTAGAATGTGAGGTATTAATCGCCATTTTAAAATTCAAATTTTTGTGAGGACACCGTCGATATTTCGAATTCGGTTCATGAAGTAATCCTTCGGTCTCGTTAAACCATTGGATGTCATGTGACGAGATCCATTCAACCAATCGGTCAACAACAGTACGCATGAATTTCAGCAAATATGAGGAGCCCAGGACCTAATCTGATCACCTACTTTACATCCAAAGAATAGTAGTCTGAATTTTTTATAATATTTAGAGTTTATGGAGTTTTATTTTTCCCCTAAGACTTTAATGTATTGTCTCACCACAAATGTAGCAAAAACACTTAATGGTTAATGCCATTGGGTGGCTTATTTATTAAAAGGTTCACTGCAATATACTCAGAAATACATATCATAAAACCTTAAACACCTTAATACATACGAGTATGTTAATATAAAATATAACAATACAACATATGTTTATATATAAATTACAAGGGCTTAGTTCTTGTACATATATGTATATATATATTTTAATATATTAATTTAAATACATTGATTTATTAATAATTATCAATCGCTGATTATGAAAAAAATTTTAATATTAAATAATATTTAAATAATAACAATACAAACAAAAAAATAAATGAAAAAAATTGTAAGTTATTTGTGAAATAAAATTTTATGAACGTTTCATTTTAATTTAAACATTTTTTCAATCAGAAGTTAATAATTATTAATAAATCAATATATATAAAATAAAATAAAAAATTATACTGCTTATATAGTATTAACGTGCGATTCATGCACGGTTACAGATCTAACACTCGCTTCTCGCTTACATCACTTATCTACTTGAGCGACGTTAAACAAATTTTATATATAACTAATATAACTAAAAGATTTTCAGCACCAAAATATGTGTATATGTAATTTAATAGACGTACAAGGAAGTCATGTAGTGTCCATATCATATTTTTATATTTGTATAAGTGAGTTGAAGTTTTATTTGAATCTGTTAATTGTAAACGTTTTTCTAAAAAAAAAAAAAAAAACAATAGGTTACAAGGCTAATAAACAATTTATAATTACTGTAATTATATTAAATACACAATAAATCTATAATGGTCATACCATTAATCAACTAATTCTTTAATTCCAGAGACAGTAAATATATTTTTAAACCTAAAAATAAATACACAAAAGGTATATAAATCCCACAAGAGTTTTTAAAGAATACACGTGACCTGTGTTTAACTATTCTTTTACGTAGGCTATACTTAATAATTAAATTATCTCTAAATCTGTAAATAACGATTAAAAAAAGTAAATAAAAGAATTCAAAAAAGGAAACAAAATTCTTCGTGTATATATATGAGTGTGAAGTATGTGTTGTGTGCGCATACGTGTACGGGTGAGTGTATATCGGTCTTATATTGTTACCGTTCTTTTACATTTTTATTAACTAAATCTAATACTAAAGATAATGCTACTAGCCGTAGAATTCAGTTTCATGTATTTATGTTTTTTGTATCCGCTATTTTATACTTCAAGGTAATAAAACGGATGCATTGACGTGAAGTATGTAATAAGATATATATAAAATAAATCACGGTAATAATGTCATCTATAAAATCTAGATAGTATATTTTTGACAAGCTCATACTGATAAATAAAAATATTTGTGTTTTTCTTTTTATTTTCTTAAAAAAGTAGAAAGGTAGATAATTTTTCAAAAGAAAATCCCTCTAAATCTTATTTTCTCGAAAGAATCTGCCTAAGGTTTTTATAAACCAGTATATTTGATACGCAGTACAGGTGCCGTTTAACAAATATCCTATTAAAAAAGTGTCGCGTACAACGTATTCTGGAGGGTGTGAGTGCTGTCAGAAGCGTCCTGAAATTAGCCAGCAGTGAATCTCAGCAGCAATTACAAGGGGAATTGAGCCTTACATTCTCTCATATTTTCCTCTTTTCTAATTTATCCTTGAAAATGTCTTTAATATATAATATAATCCTATTTAAAAATCTCTTTTAATGATTCAGTTAAAGAAATATCGTAATTTATATTATTGTTGATGAAAATTACATTAAATTAAACTGTAATGTATAATATTTACTTTCATTTTGTTTTTAACTATATTTTTCTCCAGATAAAATTACTTCTTTATTAATTAATAAATTAATACATACGTAAATGTAACACACGAATTAAATAAAAAAATAAATATTATTGTTTAAGTCATATTGCATTTTTCCTTTCCTGGGGATCATAACCCTAGAGCAATGATAATCAGTCAAAAATTTAATATCGGTTTTCTGTATTCTTGACGTTTCATGAACCAGGAATCCCAAAAAAAAAACAAAAAAGTGGAGGGTAATGTTCGTACGTACGTTTGTTTGCGAGTTTGAAGATTAAAGAGTAAAAATAAACAGATTTTGATGGAATTTTTTAATAAAAACTCGTGTGTATGAAGCAATTTGTGGGTAGAATTTTGGGATTAATATATCTAGGGGGTAGGAGGTTTTCTGGGATCAATTTTATCAAAATTTTTCAAACATGAACTCACTTTATATGCGTAAAATAAACATGAACTCCATATATGCATGCATGTTTATTTTATCATTTTTCCCCAAAAAAATTACCCCTTTGCCAAAAATCTAAAAAAAAACATCTTTTTATTTATTACATTTTTTTAGCCGTAATATTTGTCTTCCTGGCATAATAGTAATATAAGTGATCGTAATATTATGGAAGCAATATTGGTGAGTGGGAAGGCTGATCAGAGTTTAAAAATATAGATTTTTTCCCTAATATTTTAAAACTTTTTTTTTTTAGTTTATTTTAACTTTTTATGTAATTAAAAGTTTGTGGAACTACTCTCACTCTAAAAAAAATAAATTTTAGGAAACGTTTTTCATATATTTTTTCTTTATATAAGAATAAATAACAAATGCCAGGAGAAACTATTACAACTTTATTATATCTTTTTTTCTGAGATATTAAACAGATGAAAAGCGTTTTTTACTTTTATTTATATACATTAGATATTGGAAAGCTTTTTCTTACTAATCTTGGTTGACGAATGAGATATAATTCATAATAATTAATGTTCTGATGTTAACCTCTTGCCTTTCCTTTCCGTTATTCACTCTGTATCATTATAATTTGTTTTTAAATTAGAACTTATAATACTTCTGTATTGTTCACCAGAATATATTTTTTTAAACATTTCAATCTCGTGGAAAATTTCTTTCTTCACATTTGCACTTTAATAATTATTGCATAAAGTAAAACAAAAATTTATTAAAACAAGTAGATGGTAAAATTAATAAAATAAGGACTCAATTGTGATGATATTTTATTGGATTCGATTTTTAATTAATTGATGAACAATTATTCGATTCGATTTAACTCATTTTTAATTTTAATAAATTAAAGAAACAAAAAGTCATTATTTTATAAAATTTATAATTGCATGATTACTTATCTTGGAAATGGCTGTAGAATACTTACTTGGAATGGCTGTAGAATATTAAATATCAATTAATTCTCAAATTAGCATATATCTTGTTGGACAATGATAGAAAAAACTTATTCAATATTCTTTATATGGTAAAATTAATAATTAAATTATATTTATTGAAAAATATAGTATTTTTTAGTTGTTCTTCAAAATTATTTAAAGAAAAATCATGGGCAACGTATCTACATTTTTTTAAGCTTCTGTTATATGAAGTAAAACTCTTGTATGCTAATCTAAAAAGAGTTAAGCCTGACAATTATTTTATTGAAAATAACAGTTATTATATATTAAAGGAAACAGTAATTATTGAGAGGTTAATAAATAAAATTTAAATCCCCGTTTTTTGAAAAAAAATAATACAGATTTTTTTGGAAAATTTATTTACTCAAAGACCACAAATTTTTGGAATAGGATAATAATATTAATGAAGAACCAGCATTTTCATTTATATACTTACTATATGTATATGTAAAACCAGTGATTTGCATTATCGGCCCCAATACTGAGACAGAAACATTCAGACAAATTGTATAAAACGGCTTCTTATGTAGCATTTGTTGATAAATTTTACAACCCCAAAATAAATTTTCCTTAAAAGTACAGTAATAAGTTTAGTTATATATACTTTACAATTTATCACAAGATTTAAAATGACAATTTTAAAAATAATTATAGCGTATTTAGTTGAATATTATTAAATAAATACAAAACCTTTACAAAAAATCTGATACTTATTTTTGAAACATCTCAAAATCAACGTTACAAAGTTTACAAAAAATAAAACAATGTCTATGCATCAACAGAAATAATAAAAAAACATTCTACCCCTGCAATAATGAGTCTTTGTTTTTTTCTTTATACATCCTCAAGGCAACTGGACCCGCCGTTAGGTACGTAGTCGCCGTGGAGTGTCGTGGCAGCAGATAAACTACTTCCCCCCCCAATCAAAGGTCCAGAAACTGGACCCCCCCATTGGGGTCTCCCCGGTTTCATCGAGACCCCTCGACTCCACGCTTCTGAGGTGCCGAAGAACCCCTCCTCCGGAGAGCTGCCCTTCCCGGCCCTAGCACCTATCCCTCTCTCACCTTGAGGGGCCCCTATGCGTCATCAGAAGTACCCCGATCCAGAACACTCTTGCGTGCCCTCCAGACCCGGGCATCCTCAGCAACTGGGTAAACGAATGGTATTAAACGGTGATAAAAAAACCCAAACCCAAAGAAGCACATATGAATTTGGTAAAGTAATTATGAGAATCCTTAAATGACTATGAAGTTAATTATTTTTTCTTGGTTGACACCATTTGTAATATAAAATTATTTTTAATTTTTCAAAAATTTCATACCTGATTGGGTCCCGAACCTGAAAATTTCTGAATGAAAGGCAGAAAAGCTAAGCTACACTATTTTAATTAAATATTTTCCAAGAAATTTACATTTTAGTATGATTTCTTCGTAGATAGGAATAAAAAAAAAATATAGTAATACATTTCAGTGCAAATTTTTCCACTCCTTTAATTTACTAATCATTTTATGACAAAGTAAGTCGATAAAGTACTTTCGTAATGAGAATAGCTTATTAAGAAATCTTGTATTTTAATAAATTAATTAAACTTTAAAATAACTTAAATACAATGTAAGCCAAAAACAAAGAAAAAAAATTAACACTTTAAAAAAGTTATTTATCGAAAGTTTAGTAATACAGTATTATCGTAGGCCTTTAGTACTAACTGTATATTTAATAAATTATATTTGTGTTCTCTTGTGTTTTAAATTATAACGGTATTAAAATATATTCTTAAAGTTAGAAATACGAAGTGAATTAGTTTGTGTAATATAAACCGTAACAAATTTAAGTTAGTTTAAGTGGGAAAATACACGCTATCTTACATTTTGTAATGAAATGTTGGAAATTAGTTTTTATAACAGTCGTCATATAAGTATTTACTGCGGTGAGTGCTTTAAAGAGGTAAGGCGGTAAGAACGAAGGAGGTAAAACACAAAGCAGGCTTTGTACGATTCGGTATCTAGAAAGTGAAGCAGCTACAGTGTAAGACGAGCTCCTGAGACATTAAGCCTCTCTCGCCAATTAACTTCTTAAAAGTGTCGCGAGGAGGGAGATCCAATTTCCGCCCTGTCTTTATCCAGGGATCTGCCCAGTTATAGCGGGATCAAGTTTGCACCTGAGCACTGCCTTTACCGCTAAAGCCGGTAAGGTATCACCGGTATATCTACCGAACACCGCATCCTACTCGATACCCCGACCTCATACCAACGACCGACAGACCGCGCACGTTTTACTTTCATTTTGACAAACGAGAAAACTTTTCCCCTCGGTACTTCTAAAACGTTTTACAAATGAGGCGGCGGAGCTTAAATGAAACTATTTCACTTCCTTTGCATCCACTTTTCTTAGGATTATATTAAAGACGCATTCTTGGGTTATATTTTCAAACAAAGTTATCACAGTTTTTACCCCGCATTCAGCTTCATTTCAAGTTATTTAATGCCACAAATAACATTTTAACGACACCAAAACTTATTTAATTCCAACATTTTAATTATAACATATCTGTATATTAATTATTTTACCTCAACAAGCTGCGTTTTACCTCGCTGTCATCAAATAATTTTTGTCTTGAAACACTTCAAAAACCGCTTTTAACTCTTCGTTATTAAATAGCTAGACTCTATTCAATAACTATAATTATTTTTTATTTTAGTTTCGCATTACTTTATTCCATCAGCTCAAAGATTTTTAATATCATTAGTACCTCGATATAGCCGATTTTTCTGTTTAATAATAATTTACTCTCATGTCCTTGTCTCTCTCTCATAAGCGAGTCACAACGTGTTATAAATACATATATATATATATATATATTCTAAATGAGATCTATAACATTTAATGTAGTGATGTGATGGGACGTAGTGAAACTCATGGGTTATATAAAGAAATACCGCAGCATTACTTAAATTTTTTTACTAATTTATTCATTAATAAAAATTACAGCATATCTAAATATTCTATTTAAATAAGAAAAGAATAAATAACAGCAATTAAAACGATTAATAAAGTACAAATTAGTATTTGAAAAAGAAGAGGTATTTAAAGTAACTATATGAGTTAAGAAATATTTGATTAAAATGGGTAGTCGATATAAAGGAAAATTAATGTTCTGTTATAGATAACTTGATGTATAATAGAAATGTACGTTAGCAAGCAATAATTATAAATGAGAACCTAAAAGTTAAAATAAGAGGTTTTGGTCCCCAAGTTTTTAGAAGCAAAAGTGATATGTAACAGAGTTCGAGACTAGTTGGATACACAAGTCGATGAAAGAAAAAATATGGTGAAGCTGAGATGGTCGAAGGTAGTGCTAGTTTTTTTATTGAAATGATATTGTTGAAGAATTAAAAATCAGTATTTGATAAGAAGCTGAAGAAGAGAAAAATAAAAAAGAGAGAAAAGAAAATGAGAAGAAAAAAATCGTTGAATTAAAAACCGCTTTTACCTTCTGTATAGTTTCAAGAAACTGCTTCAAAAAATATCTATCTACCTATACTTCGGTGGAAAACCGTTCCGAGTAACAGTAATTTGCATATACGAAAATTTTTGTAGGTAAAAATAAATTCGAAGATGTAAAAATTGACATTTACTTTTTAACAAAAGACATTATTTTTATAACATCCAATTAATAGCAGCAATCGGATCGATACGGCACTTAATAAATTACTGAATATAATATTTGATTGATTAAATTAATGCATATCATCTAGGAAGTTCTGGATTTCAATCCCATTAGGTGTTACCATATTTTCGGGACACAAAATTAATTCTCCTCATCGAAAAATTTTAATTGAAACTAAGCTTGAAATTGTCATGAATATAAATCATTCGGTGATAGTTATATCGTCTAATTTCTAATACATCTAATAACGTAAAACTGGAACTTTTTTTATACGATGGCTATCCTTGTAGGTCCTAAATTATAATTTTATTTTACAAAGAGAATAAATATAAATATATATTTGTATAAACATAAAGAAATAATCTAATTATAATCGGTTATAAAATTTATTGTATCAGAAAAAGGTCGGAGAAGCAATTAAGTTGTGGCTTACCTAAGTTGAAAACAGTTTTCGGGAATAAATCCATTATTTGAGAAGGCATTTTAAATATAACTTAATTAATATAGTTATAAAATTGGACTACAGTCGTGTCACATTCTCCGTTGTTATGCGAGAGGCAAAAACCATACTACCACCCTTTTCTATACCGTACTCAATTACTCCCTTCTAAAAACCGCCCGACGGTAATTAAAGCAATCACTCTGAATCCAAAATGGCGCCCCGATTGCCATAACTTAGTTTTATAATACGTATATCGGTACGGGAACAAACCCGGCCGAGGTAGCGAAAAAATAATTGCTTTCTAATGAATGGTTTTCTGTTACCTAAATCATATTTTATTCGTCGGCGTAAGCAGAGTGAGGGAGGGACCTCGGATTATGGACACCTCTAATTCCATTAAAATAACCGCACTTTCCATTAGGAAGGCGGCCGCGTTGGTACACCCCCCTTATATTCATTCCTATTTTATAATTGTAGATTGGAGGTGTCTGCTGTACGGACATTAATTTCGTTACGCTAAAAGTAGTTGAACTTGTTTATAATTAATAGGACGATGTAAATCAATAACCAACTTATACTTCAGTGATATTACAAACATCCTAAAATAAAAATAAAATGAGATTAAAAGAAAAAAACAAAGATTAGATCATACGCATTTATTAGGATAAAGAAATTAAATATTATCTTTATCATCATCCTTTTAACAAATGATTATTACCTATCACATATTTAATAATCACACTCTAAAGTTATAAGAACTTTGCCGCCATCTTCACTCAGAACCGGTAAAGATAGTAAGTACAGTAATTGTATTTAAATAATTCTATCCATAGTTAATTTTTTTTTTTTTTAAATAACTTCGTGGTTTAAAAACGTTAAGTAGTTTGCGGTTCGTTATGAAATTTAATTTACCGCCTTCTTCAATTTGAAACATCATTAATGTAATAATAATAAAAAAATAATAATAAGGTTTATTGTTCTTTTAATTTTTAATTTTCTAAGATGATTAATACACTATGACCAAATTAAAACAATTTTATTTATTTCTACATTGTTTATAGTATTGAATTGTAAATTAGACAATTCAATTTAATCTAACTATTGAATATTAAAATTTACCCTTAGGTTTCAAATTTTGTTCATATTATCAATTTCATGTTGCATTTACATTTGTCTTTGACATTACTACTTTCCAGTCATCATAGCACTAGAGCTCTGCTTCAAGAAGGAAACTATAGTAATCAGTATGTGTTTTATCTTTAGCATTATATACTATATATACATATTATATATATACACACATATTATTATATGTATATATATATATATATATATATGTGTGTGTAAGTTTGTATGTAAAGTATCTTGGCGTGTTTGATGGCAACATATTTCGACTAGATAAACTGATTTTGATGAAATTTTGAACAGAAACTTGTGTGTGTATAGAGCAATTTGTTGGCAAAATTAATTTTGATATCAATATCTCCACGGAGGAGGTAGATAGTTTTTTGGAGTTAATTTTCTCATTATATTAAGCAGAGCACATGTTTATCTTACCGTTAAAAAAAAAATATATTGACCCAAAATTTCCCTCCATCCTCAAAAATCGATAAAAGCTATACTTTTATTTATTGCATATTTTTGCTTCCTTGTACGATATAAAGGAAGTATTTGCCATCGTGAAAAATTGCAGATTTTTACGGAAATATCCATTTTGATCACCCATGAATTCATTTTGACTAGTTTCGGCGTGATGTCTGTACGTAACGTACGTACGTACATTTTGAGTTATGCGATTCTCACGTAACTCAAAAACGATTAGTCGTATATTAAAATTTTCGATTTAGGATTGTTGTAACATCTATTTGTGCAGTTCTTTTGATTGCAATTGACTAAACCAAACTGTTTAAAAAAGCCCAAAATCCAATAAAAAAAATGGATTTGTTAGCATACGTGTTACTTATTTTTATTGGTTCCAGAGTTATAGGTAAATGAAATTTTAATCAATGAAATACTTGGATTTTACAAAAGGAAAGCACACCGGGTGGAATCATGCTTCATATCCTTTTTTTAACTTTTTTTTTTTAATTTAAATTCATTGATTTATTAATAATTATTAACCACTGATTGTAAAAAAAAAATTACGATAAATTCGTACGATTCAGTCAATTTACAATTACGATTTACGATTCAAAAAAATCCGAATGTTCGAAACTTAAAGAATGAATTATTATTTTACATTTTTTAGTGCGATTTATAGAAGTCGGTTTAACTATTAATTTTTCAAATTCTTCTTTATTTTCGTTCTTCAAGTTATTTATTTATCAAATAACACTACAATCAAATCTTTAAATCTGACTAGATTAATTCACAAAAATCAAACAATATTGTTTGCTTTAAAGCATCTCAATAAAACTCTAAACTGTGAATATTATTTTAGAAATAGACTATGCTAGGTTCAATAAAATATATATTTTTTTATATTTTTTTTTTTGATTTCTTCAAAAAGTCACAATAAAATCAAAAGTAGGAAGCTAAATGATTTTCTGGAGATGGTAACTATGCATCATTACATAGAAAGAGTTAAATTTCATAAAAATAAAATAATACTTAATCATTTATTCCACTAAAAATACATTCAATTCTCTTCTAATATAAATTTTCATACTAATAAAAGAATTGCTATACTTTTGTTTCTCTAATTATATAATCTAACCACGTAAAATATCTTCCACCAATTCTTTTAAAAGACTATAGCTTATTGAAAAATCATAAAACTGAAATTTCTGCATTTTCGTTTGAAGTATTTAAATATAAAGCAAAGAACTTTTCAGTAGTGACTTAACATTTTTATAATATTTATTTTTTTGAATTTATTACTTTGTTTTTATTTAAATATATATTATTCCATGTCATTATTATTTAAAATTCCAGGTTGCATTTACTAATCTCTAATGCAATCTTTTCGACAAAAATAGTTTTTCCTCTTATGCTTTTCTACCTTAGTCTTTCTCATGGTTATAATGAATGTAAATCAGCTTAGAGATAATAATGAGAGGTTTTTCTGCTGTTATAATGTTCAATAGATAGCAAACTCTTGTAATAGCGAATATCATTTGCATTTAAATGAGCTTGATTTACTGATGGGCAACCGTACATTTAGCCGACTGAAGAAGTAATGGGAAATTATTTCATTCCTTATTTGCATTCATTGTTCTTTGACGTTTTCAATCATCCATAAGGCATTTTTGGATGTAATATTAGTCAGGTTAACCAAGTTCGCCTACAACTATTTGATAATGTCATCTCTCTCTCTCTTTAGCCTCCGGAACTACCGTAAGGTATTACTTCAGAGGATGAATGAGGATGATGTGTATGAATGTGAATGAA
>JAAAKQ030235487.1:0-11194 GCA_010016005.3 Zanna intricata | reverse complement strand
AAAATATAAAAACAAAGGCTAAAATGAAGTTAATCTACAGACAATACCTGTGTAAAAAGATTTTAAGCTTCAGAAATAAACTGATTTATTAACTGCATTTGGGTATACACGAACTAGATGTAATTTTGAATGTAACTGGTTCTCAGCCTAACTGAAACTATTAACTAATCCTGTCCTAACTGAAATTATTATCATTCAATTGCCAAGTACCCTTCATAGACTGGATGTCCAATGATAGATTAATGATTTGACTAATTCCTTGAAAATTAAATTATTTAAGAGTTAAAAAAAAAAAAAAATTTTGATTGAATAATTACATTCTAATTTTGATTAATAACCTGGATTAAGTTGTGTTAAATTTCTGAGTTATGTTTAAAAATACTGAACTTTTTTCTTTTTTATATTTCATAAATAAAGAATATTTATTTATATAAAAAAAATAAAATAAATGTTAGTTGTTTGATAAATTTACACTTTATGGCTGTTTTATCTGAAAATAAAATGTCTTGGATAAAAAATAAATCTTAATAATAATAATCTTAATCTATCTTTATCTAAATAATCTTAATAACATGTCTTGGATAATAAATCTTTTCTTGGATACTTTTGCAAAAGTTCCCCAAGTTCAAGGTCCATGAACCTTGTACCAAGTTCCAAGGTGAGATATATTATTCTGTAGTAGTCTCTCAGTTGTGGTTGTTAACCACATCAACAAATAAAGAACATGAAACAGGTGGTTGGACACATTTAGTGATACTGTTGAAAGGGTTTTTTTTTTTTGGATGATGAGTTACGAAGGAATTTCTGCACTCCCCATGCGGTTGTGTCAGGGGCTCCGAACCAGGGGCGCTAACCGCCCCCAGCTAGTCAAACCCAGCGAACTAAGAAGCCTGGTTGAGTGACTAAGTAGGGGGCGTGTTTTGACGCTCTTGGCCCACCATGCGGGAGCATCACTCTGATTAATACTCCAATAACTTTTTCTGCCTTCTCAGATATGAACTCAATATGGGCGTTGAACAGTCCCGACTGATGAAGGTAGACCCCCAGGTATTTCACTCTGGGTTGTGTCACGATCTCTAACCCCTCCACTTGGACTTTTATCGGGTGAAGCCTCCTCCTCCCTACCATCGCTATCATCTGCATCTTAGCCGGCGCCAGTCGCTAACCATGGTCCACCATCCACCGATGGTGGACCATGGTAATCCTGATTTCCGCCACCTTCCATCCGGCCCCTCACCAAAACAACAAGATCATCGACATAAGCAAGCAGCTCTGCTTGAGCCGGGAGATACAGGCACAGAATCTCATCAAAACCAATATTCCAGAGGATAAACTCAGCAAGGATCCCTGAGGTACCCCTCCCCCAGTCCAATATTCAAGCATGCCATCCTCCGAGTGTATCTGCAACTTCCGGTCAGCCAAAAATTCAGCGATAATCCTTCTTAATTAGCAACTGACGTTCCAGGTCCAGGTCCTCTAAAATCACACTCCCAAAGGCGTTTTGAACATCAAGGAGGACCAGTAAAGGGATTTCCCTGGTCCTCCATGTCCCCAATCTGCAGTCTTCAGCCCACTGAATAACGTGTTGTAAAGCACCAGTCATGGATTTTCCCTATACAAAACCATACTGTGAGACTGCCAGACCTCCCGTCTCGTTTATTTCCATGGTCAGCATTTTCTCGTATAGTTTACCAAGAACCGGTAACAGACTAATGGGCCTGAACTTTCTCGTAACAGACTCCTTTTGAAGCTTCTCTATCAGCACAATGGTCGCAGTTTTCTAGCAAGCTGGAAACACCCCCCTGGTCAATGCCGTATTCATCACTTCCAAGACCCCCAGGGGTCTTCCCGGTACAAACCCTTCAATAGAGATGCTGGTATCCCATCCGGACCAGAACTCTTCGCAACGCCCATCCGCCTGATTGCTGAAGTCAGCTCCTGAATCGTGACCCTAGGAGCTGCAACAAAATCAATGATCTGATAACTGTTGATAGTTATAGTAAATAACATGGCACTTATACACTGTCATGAGGGACTTCATTCTCCAAGGTGACGCAACTAGACTCAGAATCTCCAACACGAACACGGAATTAGGAAACCCCTAATAAAGGCAAGCATATTGCCACGGCTTCTCATTCTTTAAGTGTGTTTAAAATACCTCGTCCCCAGGTTGTGTTGCACGCCAACCTGATTTCAAAGAAAACAGCGATAAGTTTTTGGCGGAACAGAGAAGTATTTTGGGTAGCTGTTTCCAGTAATACGAGATGATCAATGAAAGGTCGTCCTTGGTGAAAATCACATTGTTCAGGAGATATCAGTGTTTTTTTAAATACTATGTAAGCCTTCAGTTCACCATTCTCTCCAACACTTTTCACGGAGATAGGTCGGTATCTGAGGAGTATGCTTTGTTTCTACTAGGTTTAAGTACGGATACGACAATGGCTTCCGACCACATGGCTTTCACGGGTGGGAAGACATGTGTGCAGAACCAACCATTATATATACTCAACAGGTGATGAATTGGGAAGGTTTGAGAGCAAACCATGACAAATATTATCAGGTCCAGTGGAAGTTGTCACGTGACTTTTTAATGAATGTGACTTGTTGAATGTAAGGGGAGCACTTAATTTGCTGAACGAATTTTTAACGGTAATATTTCCATTCATATATTTAAGAAATTTGTTAGCATATGATGAAGTTAGAGACACTGAACAAAAAAAAATCGGCCAGGTTATTTGCAACTGCAGAAGATGACATAAACAGCTCTTCTTCATGAATACGCTCAAGGATAGACTACTTGTGGGATCCACAAACTGCAAGAAGTTTTATCTACACAGTAGATATGGGAATAGTATGCAAGATGGTGACTACTTTCTTAATTAAGAAATAATGGGATTTTTAAAGGAATTCCTTTATGACTTTCTCCTAGCGTCAATGAATACGCTATGACATACAACTCTAGCTCTACAATCATAAATTCAGATGTTCATTTGTAGATTTACAATTAAATTTAGGCATTGCCTGCCGTCGCTTCCTAATCGCGTTTTGGTAATCAACATTCTATCAGGGAATAGAGGGATTCATTGAATTTTCTGATGTTTGTGAAATGAATGTACTAGGCATTCTCGAGTACAGAGAGTTAAAAGAGGTAAATTGGTGTAGGGTGTCAGCACTATTGTCATATTGACTCTCTTTATCTGTTTAGCCTCCGGAACTACCATAAGGTATTACTTCAGAGGATGAATGAGGATGATATAAGCCCTCCAGTCAATATTGTCATATTGACTGGAGGGCTTTATGATAACTATTCCAATTTGCTCTTTCAACAATCCGCTGTTGTCTCTTGTTCACCAAATGCAATAATTGGTTTATGGTTGCTGTCGTGAAATTCATCACAAACAGACCAATTAAGGAAACCTTTGGGTTGGTCTAGTGGTTAACTCATCACAAATCAGCCGATTTCGAAGTCAAGAGTTTCAAGGTTGATATCCTAATGAAGGCAGTTACTTTTATACAGATTTAAATACTAGATTGTGATGCCGATGTTCTTTGGTGGTGGTTGGGATTCTATTAACCAAACATCTCAGAATTGGTTGACCTGAGGCTGTACAAGACTACACTTCATTTACATTCATAGATATCATCCTCTGAAATAATATTTTACGACGGTTCCAGAGGCTAAGCAGATAAAAGTAGTGGATCAACTAAGGTGAGGGAGTAAATTTGATGAGTATAAGGAGAGGACAATGTTGGAAAAAGTACCGTCGATGACAATATAAACGTGTATTATCCGTCATTCAGCAGATAGAGGTTCAAATCCTGTATCACTGTATTTATGATATTTCTTCAAGGGAAACAGATTGTTTAGCCCCATGAAATATGATGGGCATTATTATTAACGATGGAGAGGAATTTAAGCGAGGAGCACTACAACCTCCACCATATCCTTGAAGAGATCTCAAGATGCTGGTGGGGATTTGGAAGCATAGGAGGCCGAAGCTACCATAATACACGTCACTTTTTTTATAGTTTTCTTTGAAGGATCTTGATAGTTTGCTGTGGCAAGAGTTTTATTTGGCAGTTTATGGTAAATCACTGTTGGTTTTTCCACAAATAAATCCCTTCTTCCTGCCTCTAGTCTTACAGTGGCAAACAAATACATCCGTACACAGTATTTTTAACAGAAAATTTTATTTTTAAAAGAAAAAATGTTTAATAATCAGACTTATTCAAATTTAATAGTTTACATGTCCTCCTTTGTTTCTGATTATCTCATTAATCCTCTTTGGCATTAATTCCACTAAGATAGAACAAAGATTTTTGATTTCTTTATCTCAAAACTAAACCTGTGTTACTGAATTAATAAGGTCAGTTTTTGTGCTACAATACATTTTACCAAGTCTTTTTTTTAGTTTGGCCTATAAATTTTTAATGGGATTCAGGTCAGAGAGGGTTTCCTGGCAATAAAAGCACTAAAACGTTTTGGTTTTTGAAAAACTCTTTTGCTTTCTATGATGCATGACGAGATGCAAGGTCCTCTTGGAAAATTAGTTCTGGGTTCCTCTGCATAAATAGGGGGATTTTTCATTGGCATATGCTAATGTATTGGTCCAATTTCATCATCCCATCCACAGGCATGAGTGCTCCTGGCCCTTCATTTGTAAAAGATATCCAAACATTTTTTTGGCTAGGTGTTTGAGAGCTTGTTTCTGCTAGTGTGAAGGCATAGTAGTCTCCTTTTTTTTGTAGGAGGAAAATGCTCTCCCAGCCACTGTCTGTCTGTGACAGACAGTAAAACCCTCCCCCTTCATTCCTATGAAGGGGGAGGGTTGCAACCAGGTCCAGTTCCTACTGGACCTGGTTGCAAGACATAACACGGTTCCCATGTAACTCATGCGAGCCTCCAAGCAGAAGGGTCAAGCGTGTCCTGGGAGCCACTGGCAGACAACCATTAAGTGTGGTGGTCATCGGCAGGCTGCTGGCAAGTAACCAGCTTGCTCTGTCGATCATCAGTGACGACATTTATTTTGTATATATACCAAAAGGTTTTACAGCACAGTTCATATAAAATTGAAACAGATAACAATTAATAAGCTTCACAAACTTTTAATTATTTTCTGTATCAATACTACACCAGTGTCTGATATTCAGGAGCTGAAAAATAATGTAAAATGAAAATACCGCTTAGTAAAATATTTGTTACATTTACATCTACAAAAGAAGAAGAGAATGACTATCATCAAATTTTGGAACACTTAGTAGGCAACACTCACCCAGACGAAACAATCTACGAAAGTTATTCACAAGCATCCACAGTTATATTTGGAACAATTTAAATAAAACATTAGAAGACAAACAGCAGATCATTAGCGATACTGACATTGAGTCGTCTTCTCCTGTTGCTACACAATGGTCTTTGAAGACAGTAACCAGCAACAAAAGGAAATAAGCGACTGCAGTTCCACTGGCCAAAAAATCCACAAATAAGAGTATTACTTCACCCTCAAAGAAGAAAGTGAGCTGTAGTACAGAAGAAGAGTCCGAAAACGACAACACTACATGATCTACTCATCATTACATAAATATTTCAACTGCTTCCCAATCTGTCAACGGACGACCACTCGAAAATATTTATGAAGTTCAGAAGAAAAATTAAAACAATAACACGTCAGGTAAGATTAATACTGATGGAAATCGTGAGAATCTGGGGTTGGCACTGGTAGCTGATCGTGGCACAAATTTATTAAATCAGCTACCCCACTGATTTCCCTACCTGTTCTTATCGCCGATATCATTCCTATTCGATGCAACAATGAGCGCTCTGAAATTCTTAAAAGAATTCGAGTGCATTTCCAACGATTCAGAACCCAAGATGGTGGTGATACGTTCATCATCATCAGCTACCACGAAACCACAAATGCTAAGTGGCAATACTACCACATGTTGTACAACTGCTCGTACAACATATCAACATGCATAACATAACACAGGGTGATGGAATCTTCCCAATTCTATTCGACACTGCCTTAGAAAAAGTAATTAGAGAATGGAATAAAGAACTAGTTAAACATTGAATCTCAAAATCTGCATTATACAGAAGAATGCAAAAAAAAAATTAGCCATTAATCAATAAGCCTTTGCAAATGATGTAGTTATCCTACCTATAAATATTGAAAAAGCAAAATTAAAAGTACATCTAATGGCAGAAAACAAAAAATAAAAATTATAATCAATATTAATAAATGTGTAGAAGAAAAATAAACTTTGAAAAGGAACAAACAATACACAAAGTCGGCACATTAAAGTTCCTTGGGGAGATAATAACAACTGAATTCAAAAAAGAAGGAATTAATAGGATTCGTAAAATGGAAACAGCTTGTAGACTGTCAGAGGTTATTTACAATAAGAAATTCTTAAGCAGTAAAGTTTAACTACAACACTACAAAACCGTAATTTGCCCAGAAGCCTTATCTGCATTTGAGTGTTTAGGAAAGTTTAATATAAAAAATCTTTTAAAAGAAGAATCTTAAGGAAGATTTTGGCCTTCCTTGTACACCTGTTAAATTTTAAAACAATGAAAAGTACATAAAGTTTTATTTCATTAATAACTTCTGATGTTTTTTTACTGTTATTAGTGACTTATTATTTATTGTAAAATTAATTATTAATAGATCAATATATTTTATTCAAAAATTATTAAGGTGACACCTTTGATAGTCAAATATGGAAAGTCTTTTAAAGAATATTCCACTGTCAGTAACTGCCAAGATGTTGCTGAAAAGGTGCCACTTGGATATGGTGTGGTAACATTAAAATATATTGAAGAATCGGAGCATCTGGACACCTCTAGTCAAAAACCACAAAAATTAAAATCGAAACTAAAATATAACCAAATCTCTTATTTTGCTACATTTACATAACGTAAATTCAATCAGTACAACAGGAAAACTAAAAACATTGACATATATTTGCGATAAAGAAAAAATCCTTATTATGAATTTACAAGAAGTAAGAAATACTGATGAAAATCCAATAGAAAGGCAGGGATACAGATTTTATAAAGGAAACCAGGGAAACGAGTAATGAGAAATGTTCCTCAATTTGGATGTGGATTTTTAATCAATCTACTAAAAATTATTGATTCTATTATGGAATTTAAATCAATATCCTCACATCTTGTAACTTTAACTTTCAAATCAGCTAATAAAATTTATATGATTATTAATGCACACATAATAATAAAAAAACAATACACAAATAATAAAAATTAAAAATAATAAAAAGTCCAGAAATTCTGGGATCTTCTAGATCAAACAATAGAAATTCACTCAAAACATATAAAAATACTTTTAGGAGATTTTAACACTCAATTAGGGAAAATGAAAAGATAGAGACATAATAAGAAAGTGGCCAGCATAGAAAAGAACAAATAAAAATGGAATTCAAACAATCGAGATTTGCAGAAATAATAACCTTATCTCAAAGTCTACATATTTTAAAGGATTACCCCACAAATAAAAAACATGGAAACACCCCATTACAGAAAAGGTTGTGCCTTCCTTCCCTTGTAAAATACAAATATTTCATTAATTATAATTTTATTTGGCTATATCTCTGGAACCAATGGAAATAAGTACCACTTATGGTACATCGTTGCAAAACTCTCAATGAGGGCTTATTACTACAGCTAATAAAAAGCCCAAAATCAAAAAAATTAGGATTCTGGGCTATTTTTGGACACTTCTGATCCAGTCAACTGCTATCAAAAGGGGAGGTGCACAACTAGGTGTTATAACAGTCTTAAATCTACAATTTCATCGTCCTAGTTTGAGAGATACATAACATACATAAGTACAGACATCACACTGAAACTAATCAAAATTGATTTTTCTGTCAAAATCTGAAATTTTTCATGACAATATTTCCTTTATCTTATACATGTAAGTAAAAAATCTCTTTGTTTAATGATGAATTTATACAACTTCACTAGTACAATATTCAACCATTGTACAACATTATTAAACAATTGCTTTGTCTCAGTAACCATTCATAACACCATTCAAATTATCTCTTTAAGTAATGAATTTATGTATGTTGGAGCATTATGTACAGACTTATTTGATTAATGATACTGATGATGTAAATAATAAATTAGGTTATATAAGGAAAAAGAGCATTTTTTTAATGCCCTGAGGAGGCTGATTAGGACCCTGTAAACAACCAGTCAACTGTGGATAGCAGATTAAACATATGTTCCTAATTGTAATTTAATCAGATTTAGATTCTCCAGTTTCAATCACTGTCAAAATTAAGTTACAAATTTATTCTTTTCTTTCTGTGTACTTATGTATTTAAACAGTACAATTGGTTATTATTACACCATTAGAAACTATTATGGACAATTTTTTCTATTTTTATTAATCCACTACTACTACTACAAATTGTGCAGTAAAATAAATTGAAAATTTTACTGCATATGAAAGACCTTACTGATTTGGACATAGGATCTTCCAGATAAAAGACTGAGATTCTAGCTCTCTATAATTTTGTGGTTAAAATCTTAGAAAACTTAATGCAAATCAGACTTAATTATTAAAGTAAGTAATTCAAAATGATTATTTTTATCCATATGAAAATATTTCATATTCCAGCGCACACATTAACATATGACATTACAAAAAAGTCATCTTTTAAGTTTCTTAAGAACTACCTAATGTAAAACTTAGCTATACTGTATAAAATCCTGTTTGTTATACCCATGATGAGTTTTAACTTTAATCTTTTAATCATTTATAAAAAGTAAACTTCTTTCATGTGTTTTTCCAGTAATGCTATTATAAAGTTCCATAATTTTGTTATGAAATTATACAAAAGTTCATTTTACATATCAGTTTTATCAACTGTTTAGGATGTCGCAGTGAATTGAACAACTTGGCACACCAGAAACAGTCAACAATTGAAGAGTGGGAAGAATACTGTTGTCTTGTTTTACCATTCAGTAATGACAGAGTAGAGTATTCATAGTGATTTTGCTGTAAAAGCTTATTACAAAAACAATGACATTTTAGTGATGATGCAGACATTTCAAAATCATTTTAAATATTCCTCATAATCATCAGATGCCTTCTTCTCACGCAATGAACAGATGGGTTAAAACTGCAAGGAAACCACCTCCACATTGAAAGTATAAACTGGAAGCATTAAAAGTGGGCATATATAAAACAATGTTGGAGGAATGGAGGCTGCTCTACTTCAGTTGTACCTGGTCAGCACAATGGCGCGTAGTATCACTAGGCATTTCTGATACCAATGTCAACAGAATTTTACAACAAAGACCTCCAGTATCATCTTAATAAGCCAGATTGTCTATGCACAGAATGATGATGATCAGGAAAATAGACTTACTTTCTTTCTTTCATTAACTATTTGACATGATAAATAAGTCATCATATTTTGATGAGTGATGAGACTCATTTCTATCTTTCTGGCTTCATCAATAACCAACATTTTCACTATTGGACAATACAAAATCTCAAAGGTTAAATGAAAAGCCATTTCACAATGTCAAAGTAGCAGTTTGGTATGACAATCCATTTAGAATTATAAAGTAATAATATTTCTTTGAGGATAGCAACAGGCATGCAGTTACAGTAAATTCATAATATTATGGTTGCATGTTAATAAACTAACTTTAGCCTAAAGTAACTCATTATCCTATTAATCAAAACAATTTATTTCAAAAGATTCTGCTGAGATACACTTCAAAGGATTTCCTAATCACATTTAGAACAGTAATTCTGTATTCTACATGGGCATATTTATATCTGAACATGACTTTTTTCCCCTTTGGGATTATTTGAAATTGCACATTTCCCAAATACCACCACCATGCAACCTCTAGGACAAACTAGATGGATCTGAAAGAGATGGTTTGAATTCATGTGGCTGTGTTACAAATGAGATGGGCAACCTAAATAGAAAATTGTTAGTATGTTTGAAACAAAATGGTTTTTACAAGTATTTTCACTTTATATATAATAAAGTGTTGAAGTAATAAATTTTTTTTTTTTTTTACTTATTTAGACGATTTTTAATTGTTTATTCACAACTATATTCATTATTTAATTTTATTTTTTTTATAGTTTCAATATGGCAGTCATTAAGAAAAAGAGAAAAGAATAGAGGTTTTGAAATGTAGTATAGAAAATTTCAAAAATTGATGACATATGTTTAAAGGTTTCAAGGTGAAACCAAGAAGGAAAACTTTTGTGGCAGAATACAGTTATAGAAGATGAAGATTATTAACACATGAATTAGGTGTTCAAGGTCAGTTAAATTTATGGAAAAAATAATTTTTTTTCAGGTATGAAAATAATAAGTAGTATTAATGATTAATTTTAACAAATAACATTCTGCTATTCAGATCTAATTTGCTAAACTCTTTATTAAAAATGTATTCAAAGAAGCAGAATCACTAATATTATATCATATTTACTGATAATACAAGTTGGGGATGAATCCAACAGATGATGGAAGATTAATACTAAAACATATTAATTTTAAACATTATAATTACACCATAATATGAACTAAAACAATACAGTATAGGAGGAAGAAAGTATAACAAAAAAAAAACCAGGAATTAATGTTATAAGATTAAGGGAAAATGGTACAGAATAAAGAAGGGCATCAAATTAGTTTAAACTGCTAGTAAGTGATTCAAATTAAAAGTAAGTTACAAGAGATTAATACAAAACTTTTATTTATATAAAAAAAAACAATTAAAATACAAACACATAATCTATTCTATTTATAAAAATACAATTATTATCTATAAGATACATTTACAGCCATTAGTTAAAAAAAATAAATAGATAACTTAAAGTTGAAGAGAAATAATATAGATGAAATCAAATGACTGATGAAAGTTTAAGTAAAAAAAGGATGTTAGTAGTAATGAGATGTTATCTATAGTAATGATTAATAAAAAAAATTATGAATGTAAGCGAAAATATATATATATATATATTTATAGAAAACAATAAAGACAATATCAGTATTGTTTATAGTATGAAATGATTAGTTAAAATAAAACAGTTTTCAAATGCTTCAAGAAAGTCACTATAACTTACAAGCTGTTTTAATAATTATGACAGATTTACTAACATTATATAGATTATCTTTTTTTGCATTA
>JAAAKQ030235476.1:0-11194 GCA_010016005.3 Zanna intricata | reverse complement strand
ATGCCTGACCAGGATTCGAACCCGGGACCTCCGGATGAAAGGCTGAGACGCTACCACTCAGCCACGGAGGCCGGCGAAATAATTGATCACATAATGACAGTAGTCATTTTTTTTTATCTCTGTGACCACCGTTAGGTATTGCTTCAGAGGATGAGTCGAATGAAACTTTTTGTAGCAAAAATGCTATGTTGTGAAAATTCCATGCCTGACCAGGATTCGAACCCGGGACTTCCGGATGAAAGGTTGAGACGCTATCACTTGCCCCACGGAGACAGGCAGTGAAAAACCATATCTGCACTCTATTTGCAAATGGAATATCTTCCAAGAATTCCATCAGATTTGTTTACAAAAAAAGCAAGTAGTTGCTCTCCATAGAAAAAAGGTAAGAAAGGATCTATGAGAAAAAGGAAAAGGTAAAGGGAAAATAAAGGTAAGAAAAAAGGACCATGAGATTATCACCATGAAGACCACCCACACAGCACATTAAATGAAAAAGTGCATTGGAAATGATTTGCAGCAGTCTCATGGGGATTTTCTTCTGTTCTATATAGTGTTTCGATAAGTTACAGTCCGTTTGTTATAAACCAGGATTCATCAGTAATTAGAATATTACTTAAGAAATTGGAACGATTGTCACATTTTCTAAATAACTTTTGACAAAATGACATCCATTTATAAAATCAGGAGATCTCCTGATTTCTTCATGTGCATGTGTTGGCTCCTCTCTTGTGCATGTGTTGTACGAAATGGGTATAACTGTTGTTTTTTCAAAAACGTTTGCCAAATGAATGTATGACTGCAGAACATGAAAGCGATGAGATGCTTGAGATGGAAGATCTCTAATTGCCTTCAATATTACTTCTTTAACATAGGCATTTCTTACAAAACTTTAATAACCAGCATCAAATCGTTGTGGTTTAAGCAAATCTGTTACTTGAACTCACCTCTCCAAAGCCCCACATGTTTTACCATCTGGTACTTTTCGATAGAGATAATTTTTCCCAGTATTCATTCACAGCAGACAATCCATTTTAATTTACTTTACCACAAATTAACAACTCTCCAAATGAAAACAAATTTGTGGTATCACCCATTGTGAATAACTGACCAAACAATAACAAACACTGCTCAAATGAATATTTAAATGCTAGACACAAAAATTAATTGTCAATCGGCTGTTATTGTCAACCTATAAAAAATAAAAATGTTTAATATGCTTCAGAAGGATGTCTTTCAAATTTATTTTTATAATTTTTAGCATTTTTGTGTAAATTTTCTTATTTAAAATCATATCACTTTCCCGATACAGTTTATGTGTTCTGTTTCTAATTAAAGTAAAACTTCTCAAATCTGTGTTTAATTTTAATAGACATTATTTACAACAATTTTCTCATAAATAAAATTCTCTACAAAGAATTAATTAGACATTTTTATTTGTTTTTGGTACATTAACAAACTATTTTATTCCAAAACATAAAAAAGTGTATTTTCTGACAAAACATTTTCATGTTTTACCTAGTTTTTCTTAAAATCTAAGTGGGATAGACATCTGGAACACCTTTTATTCAATTTCTTTGATCAAAAGCCATAAATTAGCACTAAATTTACCCTTCGATTTGTACTCCAAGAATTTTAATACGGATTAACTTCACAGGAGCAGAAAGCAAAGCTAAATGTTTCACAAGCCAAAGCCCACTAATGAGCTGAATTCTGACCTATGTTTATATCATCATTTTTTAAAATTATTTTTGCTTATAGAATCATCTCTTGAAAGATTGCTGTGCAATATATAATTTAATTTTTTTCTGTAAATAACTTCTAGACTATATTTCAGCAGCAATATCCACGACAAACTTTAGAAAAAAAACCATCACTGTTAAATAAACCTTTTTACTGTTAGAAAAGCAATGAATGTATCTATAAAGTTATGTTGGGGTTTTAAACAGCCTTAACTAAATGTAGTAAACCTGCTTTACCATCACTTTAGTGAAACGGTTCTAAACTGTGGAGTGGGCTCTGCACTTAACCAGCTGCTACTAATATCCACTAAGTTGATACACGGACAGTTCAGAAGAAGATTCAATGAATCCTTCAACTTAACAAAATTAAGAATGCCAAACTTAACAAAGTTGAGAATGTCAACTGGTTAGATACAAAATGTTCTGATGAGTTACAATGAGAAGTAATATGAAGCTGTAAAAAGGAGCAACATAAGAACTAAAAAATAAAGTTATAGTTTTATGCTCAAGACCAGGGTTTTTTTAAAAAAAAAGCATTTTTTACAAGGTTCTGAAAAAATTTTTCTGATTTACTGAATAAATTTCAATAGTGATAACCACATCAAACAACTGATAAAACCAAAACATATGTTTTTGATGTTGACATCTATGATGAGATGTGAACAATTTTTAAACAAGATAGAGTTCAATGTTGAGGTAAAATTTCATATTTGGTCTTCCATCAACATAATAACAGAATATGGGATAATGGACAACATGCCTTCATTGAACACATTCAGTATGTGTGTAGTGTCTGCACATTCCATAGAAAATAACAAGGCCATTATCCTTTTCAGAGCCCGTTTTAACATCATATAACTATTTATACTATTATCACAATGGCTACAGCAAAAAGCTTGCTAACCGAAAAAATTGGTAGTTACTTAAAATATACCTGTTGCTAAAGTTTTCTAAAACAAAAATTATTTAATTTTTTTTTTTAATTTATCAATGTAAAATCCTCCAAATCAAGTATATATAAAAAAACAAGTACATACCAGTTTTATAGATAGTCTATCTATCTGTAGATAGATAAATCAACAGAGTATAAAATAACAGTACTTAATAAAATACAACTGTACATATAATTTTGTTACAGACTTTAAAAGAATTAACTGAAAAAGTACTCTCTCTCATTTATCTGTTTAGCCTCATGAACTACCGTTAAGGTATTACTTCAGAGGATGAATGAGGATGATCTAGTACTGGAGGATCTAGTACTGAAAAAGTACTAATAACTTCTTTTGGAAGTTGGTTCTACAAGTTTAGAATATGTAACTGAAAAAATTACATTTACATTCACTCCTAAAAATGATAGACCATCAAGTTTCTTAGATTGATCCTGAGTTCTGCATTCTTCAATGATAAAAAAATGTAAAATAACACTGTAGTGACTTTATCTTGAATACTTTAATTAGGTTAGCATGTATAAAAATAAACAAAATGTATACCATGCATCAAAATATAATTATATTGGAATTAAATGGCATGTCCTAGATCATGGTTGAAAATGTTATCTTTCGGCAAAATAGGAGACTCCTTCACAATACAGCAACAGTGTTTATAAGTCTCTGGTTATGAAATTTCGACAGAGCTGAACAGGAAGTAAAACGTGTGGAAAGTATTGAGTTTTTTTTTTTGAAACCAAGTCTCTACAAATTAAAAGCAAAACTGTTGCTTGTGATTTACACAGTCAGGATGCATTTCACCAAAATATTTCAGTAGAAAAAATGAAATAGAATTTTAGAAAACATTATGTTTCCTATGATATGACTTTTAAATTAAGGTTATGTCTCCCTCTAGTAAAAATAATTTATTGTAACCAGAATGTAAACAAAAAAAAAATATAGGAAAAAAATTTAAGTATATAAAAATGTAACAAATATGATAGGTGAAATTTTTCTGAATTTTGAAAAATGGTTCCCTTCCAGGTTATTCATACAAACTGCCATAGAGTCGTAAACACAGGAAATTAAGCATTTCATAAATGTAGAGGAATAGAGATAATAACAAATAAGGAATGATGCTTATTTGGTTATTGGAACAAATAGGAAAACAATATATACTCAAAAACTGTTTACAATTTCTTTTAATTTAATATCCACACCTACATAAGAAGCATTTTGATTGTTAAATAGTCATTATCAGTAGGCAATATGAAAAAATTATAAATAAAAAAATTTATTAATAAATAAATGAAAAAAGAAATAATAATAATAAACAATATTAATTACGGTAACAAATAAACACTATAAAATGACTGTTTTAATATAAATAATTGTTAACATTTAACATAAATTTAGTTTAAAAGTCTGAAGAGACTGGTCACTTGGTCAATTGAGACTGGTCACTACAAATAAATACACGCTTCTTATATAGGTTAGATAAATAAAATTTACCTCAATAAAGATAAAGGCAAAAAACTTAGATAAGATATCCTCATCTATGAGCCAAATATAAGTAGGGGGATAATCATTTAATTTCCTTATAGTTGAAAGCTTTTACAAAAGGATAATCATATTTTTAAAACTATTGTTTTTTATAACAATTAATCAATTCTGTGATAAGTTTTCAGTTAATGTTGGGCTACTGCCAATTTTTCTTGTTTTCTATATCTATGAGCCAAATGCTCCTTTATTCTTGATTCAATTTTTTTTAAGCCTGCCCTACACGACCTAAATTACAATTACTGTTTAAAAACTAATTTATACATGCCAGTTATTTTGATGGTTTTATTTCATCTTTAGCATTTCTGATTGAAGAGGCCAATTTCTTAGATCTAATTACAGTTTAAAAAATATTTTTCCTTACCATTATACAAGGGCCAATATGCAACTTTTCTTCCACATTTTCCACAACCCTTTTATAATTATCAGAAATCTGATGTGAAAGAGTAAAAAAAGAAAAACAACCTCAAAATTATAATATTGAAAGAAAACCAAGAACACTGTACTGATAAAAATTTTTTTTAAAAATGCAAGAAATGAAGAAATAGGAAATAGAAGATATGAAGAAATAGGTATGATATAGAACAGCTCACCAAAGAATAACTCTGTGAATTGTTTACTTGTTCAGTTATAAATAATGAAAATAATTAACACTATTTTATAACTTTAACAAATTAAGAACAATTTTATACATCAGACAAAATTAAAATATCAAACCTAAATGTAAAGATTAAAAAAGTAATATAGGCATATCATTATTTTATATAATAACAATATTTAATTTATACAACAGTAGTTAATAAAAAGGTAAAATGCAAATAATATCTTTTACAAGAATTAAAATGAGACAAAATTATTTATTTAATGGTAAAATTTCTTAGAAAGTTTGCAAAATGTAAGCTGACCCATTACTTTTATGATAAAAGAAAATTTGTTTTTTTTATAAAGGCAAGAAACAATAAGCATTACATAAATTCATAAATACTTAAAATAACAATTAAAATTTTGTTTAGCATATATTTAATAACTGACAATTTATTAAAACCAATAATGAAAATGGAGAAAAATTCACTAAAAAAAACTACTACAAACAAAAAAAAATAAAGTTTAACCTGAATGAGGGTACAAAACAGTATAATAAATATAATTTAACATAATTAATTAGGTTACAAAACACATAATGAATAAAACTTTAAAAGTAAACTATATAATCACAAATATAAAATAATCAATAAAGCAGTTACTACTTTTTTTATGGCTTTTAGTTATGACATTTTATGGCATTAGTGCATTCTCCATTCACACTGTTTTATCAGGTAATTAATACATTTCATTGATAAAGAATTATTTGAACTACAGATGAATGTCAAAATTGTTAAATATTTAATAAAATGTATTATCACCTAATGAAACAGTGCACACAAAAAAACCAATAGTTAGAAGCAAAACTTTAAAAAAATAGTGTTTTATTGGCAGAATTTATGTAAATTCTGCTGGTATGATGCATGTCCAGTATATTTATTAATCATATATGCGTCAAGTATAATAGATTTGTTTTACATTATTATAAATTTAAATAAAAACTAAGACCTAAGGTTTATTACATACAGAAGAGCAAGGCTATAAATTAAAGGATTAAAAAAAAATTTAACTAATAAACTTTTTAATCAAGATATTTAAAAAAAACCAACAAGATCTTAAGTTTTTAACTTAATACTGTATATAAAACATATAGAATCATTTTACATTACTTAATTTAAAAACAAATATATATTATATTCAAATTAAAAGAATAAATATAATTAATGTAGCAATAATAAATAATGAAATGCATGATCATTTTTATATTTTTTTACAGCTAATTTCGAAAATGGATTACGGCGGGTATGTTTGCAATATATTCAGTTAATATACACCAATAACATAACCTAGATTATTTTCTATTTATTATATTTGACCAAAATTAAGAAGTCCTAGACACTGTCCTTAAGACCTACAATTCTTATTATATTCTAAACTCCTCCGTTGACAAAGATCGCTTAAAAATTAAGTTTATACAACTATTTTCAGTTACTAAACGGGAAAGAATAGAAAATAACCAAAAATTACAATTCATATTGTACAACTTTAAAAGTAAATTGTGGATAAAATTATTTAAAAACATATGTACTTAAAACTTTTCTTACCTTAGGATCTTTCTCATAATAATGTTGTTGAGTCCTAATCCATCTTGAAACCAGATTGTCTTTCACAGTGTGAGATAGAGCAAAATAATAATCTCTTGGTGTAGCAACATTTCTATCTTTGACAAGTGTATAATGAAGATGCCGGTTAAAAGTCTTTTTGATAGTTGATACATTTTCAACATCTGCGATTCCACGCACACTGATCTGTTTTCTTTTTTCTAAATCAGTCTGCGGAGTAGCCATGGTTAAACAGTTAGGTTAGAGGTTAAAATTCTTCTGAGTATAATTTAAGTATCCAAACTCAACTACTGATGTACGTTAACTGAGCAACCCAAGCCGCAGCCAGCAAACTGTTGCGCGTTGTGTTCAGACAAGAGTTTACTTGTCCTTTCTCAAGGTCGCGCATGCGCGAGAGCATTGTGCACATGCTCCGAAAGTTTGTTAACTTGAGTTTTTGTACTATTTAACCATATGATACATTTACCCGTATTACACAATCTGTCAATTTAAATGCATCAAGACGTTTTATTCGAAATTCCAGTGTATAATAAACTCAATATTACCTTTGCAATTATTCGTGCTATTATTTTTATGCACTAATATAAACTAAAAAGAAAACCCTAACGTAAGTTAAAATAACCATTTATAATGTTAAAAATGTAATTTTTAATTCTTAAATTTTTTTTATGAATAAGAAGTAGTACACCCTCACCAATTCTACATGATTATCATTGGGCCAGATCAATTTGTAGTCCTGGAAAAGAAAAAACTACCCCGATACAAGACTGTCTATTCTCACCACGCCTCTTTTCTCAATCTAATATTACTTTTCTTCTCCCCATTATAGGTTCTCATTAGAAGAAATCTGGTCTTGCTATATTCTCCATTCTGTACATGTCAGGAGCTGAAGATCCAGAACAACCTTGATATCTGTTGGGTGCTTTCTAAAGACTTACTCAGGGACTATTAATCCCTTACAGAAAATATAAGTTAAATAAAATCAGTCATAAAATACTGATTATTTAATTAGATTAATTTTTTTATATAAATATTAAATATTTTTTTTACATTTATTATTTTGAACCTTAAACTCTTTCATTTAAGTCCAAAATAGTCAATATTAGCCATGAGCAGAAAGTTAACCATAATAAAAACATAAATATGTAAGCACTTTTTCTTTATTTTTCCTTATGACACTAAGATCCAATTATCAAGCAATTACCCGACACAAATTTAACAAGGTCTATGCAGGTGAAACATTGGTGTCATTATCCAAGAGTTATGAAGTAGTAATACAGTCCCTTCTCAGAGCAAATACAGATGCATGATCATAGAATTTTTTTTAAAAAGTGACAACTTATCCCAGTACTAAATTCCCAGTATTAACTTGGACTAAGCTGAGCACCAAAATAATCTAAGAACTTCATAAAGAAAAGCAAACTATGTGTTTTTATTTCTTCAAAAAGCCAACACATATTGAAAGCTAGCAACCAGGAAAACTTGAGAATGCTGATAGATCACACAATAAAATAAATTGTTACCACCATAACAAAATAATATCAGTATATTATTGAGTAGGAGATTCTCAGTCTGACTTAGGTTTCACATAATACACGTGATTATTTAATAGTGGTTGATTACATAATATAGATACATATATGTATACAGATATACATATACAGATAATACACATACATAATACAGGTACCAGGTACGTATAGCAGTATTCTAGACTTTTATAAAATTTTAAATTAATTAAAATTCACTTTCCAAGCAATGTAATTATTCTTTTTCAAAGAGCTGTAAAGTACATGGCCACTGAGGAAGAAATTAGATTGTAATTCTGAAATGATCTTCTGTAAGTATATTTCCAAATATTAGAATAATATGTAATAAATGTATTATTTTATAAAAGTTTGGAATACAGCTATCTCCTGAATTATGTAATACTTATATAACACTAAGAATTTTTAACAAGTATAAAGTTTTGAAAATCACTTTTTTATTTCTTGCTCAATAATGAAGTGAATAATATTACATATTATAATAATCAACTGTAACAGGTAGTTGAAAAATTCACATATTGAAATGGTCTCACTTGCAGCATTTATGTCACTACTGTACCTGATATTACGAGTAATTTCAAAGCATCATGTTATGTACGTACTACTATATGTAAATAGCAGTGTGTTAAAAATGTGATTTTAATTTTCTTAACAAGTACTTTATAAAAAATAAAATAATCATACAAATAAATAACGTTTTTTATTCTTTTCATAACATATTTATGTGTAATGTACATCACTTCTAAATGTAGGTGTGCTCTTTCATGAATAAAAATTCTTCTCCAATATTTACTTGGAAGAATCAAGTGAAATCATAATAAAACTTCAATTAGCACAGCATTATAAAGTTAAAATTAATGAATTAAAAAGAAACAATTTATTTAGAACAAATTTTGCTTGTATAGTCGGCAACTGGTGTAACTTTAAGGCTTAACACACCAGGTACTGAATTAACTGGGCGATTGAGTTCAAGATCCAGCCAGACCAGTTACTGTTTTACACTTTAAATATTATTCATTTATTTAATTCTAGTGCTCACCAGTGAAGTCAAACAAAGCAGATGACTATAACAACATTTTTTTTTGGGGGTGGAAATGCAATTAAAAAAAAAAAAACATTTTGAAAATAATTTTATTTTTTAGTTATTAACAAATGTTCCTAAGAAAAATATGGCCTTAATTAGGTAAAACCTCAAGATATTGTGGTGACCTTGCTCTACAGCCTCACCCCCCCTTGACCTTTTAAGTTAAAAATTAAATGGCATCAATGCCCCTTATATAGAAGTGATCTAATCAAGTTTGGTCAAAATTGTTCCAATAGTTTTGGAGACATAAGGTGATTTAGGGGCTGACACTGTAAAATACAACACATATACGTATGAACATTAATATACAGAAGATTTCCATCCAGTTTTTTTGGGTTCCTTAGGTGTCAAAACACCAAAATCCAGTGAAAACCACATATGCCCAAATTGGACTGATTATTTTCCCTTCTAGAGGTATAGCTCCACTAGAGCACTTTCTAGATAGGAAAGTAAAAGGTCACAACAATCTATATTAATATGCAAAAATAGTAATTTTATGAAATAATATAAATCCAGCTATATATTTTATTTTAGAATTTTTACTTTAGATGAATACATATTTTAACAAAGATGAGGTGCATGAAATTTTAGAGAAAAAGTACTAATACTCTGCCATGACCAAACTCAAAGCTAAGTGATCTAGATAGAAGTCATTATATCAATTGGCCTTCCAATAAAGGTAATAAATAAATAGAATCACTACAATTTTAAAGTATTAATGTTAAATAAATATTTTTGTATGTATTAAGCATACTAATACACATTAATGAGTCTGTAGAAATTTAGGTTTATTTAATTATTATTGTTTAAAAGATTAACAGAATAACATGGTTTCTGTAAAAAGAAAATATTCAATTATACTTTAAATAAATTGGTTGACTGAAAAGATCTTTTAGATCATTAGATAATTTATAGAAAACTATACAATTAATTTTTGAAATGTGGGCAAAGGATAAAAATTGTATACATTTTCTCCAAAAATGACTTAAACTGGCAGTAAATGTAGCAAATACATGAACATAGTTTAATACCTAAATATCAACTCAGATTAACATTTTGAATGTCACAAAAACTTGTATATTTGTAATTTCAGACTTAAGAACAGTTTAGATATATGATATGGCCTACTTAGAGAATAGTTGTTACATAATATCAGTAGCACAAATTTACATACAATCAACAAAATTTGTAAGATGATATACCACGTAATAATTTTTGAAACATAAGCAAAAAAATTGCTGACCTAGAAAAAGTGTCTTGTCTATTGACACAAATTTACTGTATGAAAAAATTCTAACTTTGGTTTAAACATATTGATATTTCTATAATTAATTTCAACAAAATAAGAAAGTTAAATTTAGTCATTCAATTTTGTTGAAATCAATGAAAACTATAAATCAAACCTACATAAAACACTCCTTCAACATCACCCTTTTGGAGAATGAGAGGCTCTGATTTTTATGTAAAAAAAAGATCCATTAATATTATCATGATTCTTAAGAGGAAAGTTTATGACTAGATTCTTTTAAATATTTCATATCAGTTTTTAACCAGAAAAAAATATATTTGGAAAAAACTCAATTTTTTTACCAATTCACTTTTTTACAGCTAAACTTAATTACCAGCATTACTGTTGTTTCTTTATTTTTTACAGATTTAATTAAAAGCACTTTCATGTGATTAAATACAAAAATATATATATTAATATTATATATATATTTTTTTTTTTTGAAGGGTGAAAAACACTTAGAACATTATCATTGTCCAGTAAAAACAAATATACAAGTGTTATATATTGTTTGCCAGTACATCTAGATAAATGTGTTGCTGCATAATATCTTAGTATTTTTCTAATGGTTATGATGTATTTAAAATAGTTGGGGTACAATTAGCATTAGCCAGGTTTCTATCTCTACCCACCGAGTTGGTCTACTGACATTGCAAATCAGCTGATTCAAAGTCGAGAGTTCTAAGGTTCAAGACCTAGTAAAGATAAGAACTTTTTTTACGGATTTGAATACTTGATCGTGGATACCGGTGTTCTTTGGTGGTTGAGTTTCAATAAACCACACTTCTCAGGAGTGGTTGACCTGAGATTGTACAAGACTACACTTCATTCACATTCATACACATC
>JAAAKQ030235443.1:0-11195 GCA_010016005.3 Zanna intricata | reverse complement strand
CCCTCTTTCAGGAATCATTCCTTAGTCTGACTCTCAACAGGTACCTCTCAGACATGGTTGCACCTTCGGTCCAGCTACTCTGTATCACTGAGCACGCAAGACCCCCTCCCCACCACCATCGGCAAGGTCTCATGATTCGTAGAGGAAGATATATATATATATATATAATAAAAAAATCCTTTGTGAAAATGTTTGTTTGTTTCGTAAATATCTCGACACAGGCACCACTTAGTAATATACATTCTGAACATGAGTATAATCGGTAAATAAATATTTTTCTAAATATCTCACTTCCAACGCCACCTAGCGGGTCCATTTTTCGCAAAAATATTTATTTTCACATAACAAATATATGTTCGGGCCAAATCCGAATATGAACCAAATCCGATTATAAATTAAATTTTTCCAGATACCTCAACCCCAGCGCCACCTAGCGGATCCAAACTTATTCAGAAACCTTCCCTGGCATGCTCCAATCATTCTCCAAAGTTTCATCCCTATCAGATGATCAGTTTAGGAAGGCAGAAGAGACATACAGACAGACAAATATTCATTTATATATATATATATATACACATACATTAGATTCTGCTCTTTAATATTAATTTTTTTTTTTTTATATGTAGTGTTGGGATAAACATAAACTTTAAAAACAATCCTTTTAGTAGATATGTTGATACAACTTAGTTGAAAGTGATAAAAATTTTATCTGTTTTTGTTGTTAGACAACGTTGTTAAACAAGACGTTTTTAACGTCTTGTTTGTTGCTTATTAATGATTCTAAAATCTAAAATGCTTAAATACTATAATAATTCCAAATTCTATGGGAATTATTTTAGATGCATGTATTTAGAATTCTTAAAGTATTTTATTTTTTTGTTGAAATAAGTTGAAAAATCATAAAACGCAATTTAAATTAACTAATTTTCTGATTGAATTATTTAAATTATTCAAATTAAATTTTTTTTTATCAGATTTATTTTTAAATTTTTTATTAAATTTATATAAATATGTTTTAGAAAAAATTTTTTCATAAAGGTATAAAAAAATATATTTGAACAGACTAAAAGAAATATTCTGCTATTGAATTGCTTGTCAAATAATGTAAGGAAATTTCATCTTAGGGTCAGCTACAGCAAGAGTGAAGTGGGATTTTCATTGCCATAATGCTATTCAACTCAACTCATCCTGTGATCAAATATTTTTTCTATATCTATATTACGGTCCTACACCAACTGCTAAACTATACTTCTCTAAAACTTATTTTCCAGTCTAAAATGTTTGATGTGGGTTTTGTGATATTTTAGGCAATTTTTTTTTTTGTTGTTTTTTTTTATAAATTCCAGATGTACTTTCCCAAGATATATATAAATTTGGATATAGAAATCTTTCACATAAGCGATTTGGTTTTTTTTTTGTATTGATGGAAACTGGCTGCAAAAAAAAGAAGAAAAGGAGGATAAAGTCTGATTCAAACTGATGTGCCTTTCCCTTGCAAGATTCAAATAATTCTGTAATTAAAATTTTATTTGGCCATAACTCTGGAACCAATGAAAACAAGTACCACTTGTGATATATCGTTGAAAAGCTCTCAATGGTGAGCTTATTACTGCAGTTAAGAAAAAGCCCAAAATCCATTTTTTTTTGGGGGGGGGCTTTTTTGGACACTTTTGGTCCAGTCGATTGCAATTAAAAGGGGAAGTCCACAAATAGGTGTTACAATAGTCGTAAATCCAGTATTTCAACATTCTACAACTAATCATTTTCAGTTATGCGAGATACAGACGTACGTACGTACGTACGTACGTTCAGACATCACGCCGAAACTAGCCAATTTGGATATTTCAATTGAAATCTGAAATTTTTCGCTATCACAAAATATCACAAAAAGTATACATATTTATTTCATTCAAATATTGATGATAATAAAATAAAAATTGAAGTGACAACCAAATATTAATGTAAAAGCCACGGTATTGTAACAGGATCAGTATAACGGACCAGGTAATGAATTTCTTCCAATTAAGAAGAAAGAAATATAATAATGAAAAGAAGAATCCAGAAGGAATTGAAATTGATTCTTTTCTTAGGGTAACCGGTCCATTTTACATGCTGATCTTTGTAATAAAGTCAACGGAAACCTCACCAACCTGTTGTCAACAAAAAAGATTACCAGATCGGAATAAGATTTTATGAAAAAATACAAGGGTAAGGACGATGAAAATTATTACGTTTTAACAATTAAAAGGATGAGTCGGTTACTGGTTCAACAGGCCAGGGAATACAGTGGTTTAATACAGAAAGTTGTTTCGGGAGTTATTGGTAAAAAATTATGCAAGTGACAGTATTCCATTCATTCATGAAGTATAGGGTAATTCTATTGTAAAAAGTAAACATAATAATACTTGAAAAAATTGAATTGTACGAAATTTAGACTTCTAAATGTTATTTTGTTGTTAATGCAATATTAAGAATTAATATTAGCGGTCATTAAACCGCTAATATTAATATTATAAAATAATTATTGTTAATAGAAAATTAAACTGTGTTCTGTTTTTATAATTTAACTGTTGTTAAACAAATTTTTTCCATTTTATTTGAATTACTATGTTTTATGTATACATATATATATATATATACGTATTGTAATTATTATATTCTTATTATTATTTATTGTGTTTATATGTATTTAGTTTAAACAATTTTGTTTTTAAGAAATTTTTAGTTTGTTAATCTTTTAATGTCCTTATCGAAACGTGAAAACACGACAATATAAAGAAAATAAATTTAACTACTTTTTTTAATCTTTAGGATGTACGCATGTACGTTGTCACTACAATCAAATCCATACGTCCATTTACAGTTTAGCAATTATTCTCATCTAATCTCATGTTACTGTTCTTGTGAAAGGGCTTTAATTGAGTCGACAATAACCAATGCATACGATAACTTAGGTATTTAAATAAAATTAAAAGTAATTAAATTTTTAATGTAAAAAAATGAAAGAAATTATAACCATTTAAATCAAATCTGAAAACCAAAATTAAGTACTTCATAGTAATATAATAAAAAGAATTCATTAATGTCAATGCAGATGACTTATTTTCATGCTGTTGCTTACAATTTTATTCATTACTTGTAATTATTTATTACTTAGTAATATATTATAATTCCAGCGAATGTATTCATTTTTTCCTGTAATATTGGTATGTTGACTAGATTATTTTGCTTAATTTAACAAGTTTTTTCTTATGGTAAAAATTTAGATTTTAGATTTTGCCGTTTAAATTTTCAGTGTACTAAAATATTTTCTGCTTAGGGGATTGTATAGGTTGATCGTCTTTGTTGAGATAGAGAAGACGAAACCAGATTTTCCGATGTCTAAGAAATATGCGATTTACTGATTTACAAAACGGAACTCAAGGATAGCGGGATAATTTGTATCTCCCTACTAATCGTAGAACCTGGAAAAATATCCTTTGGTGCAGTATCTTTCTTTTATCGGGCTTCTTATTATTAATTTAGCAGCGATTATAATTATTTTGTTTTATTTATGGACGGATTTATTATCTGCATTTTGATGACCCATTGGGGTTAAATTAGTCATTCCAAGTCAGTTGATTTCGAAACTCGAGACTTCTAAGGTTCAAATCCTAATGAAGGCAGTTACCTTTATACGGGTTTGAATTCTAGATCGTGAGTACCAGTGTTCCTTGATGATTTTCAATTAATCACAAATCTCAGGAATAGTCGATCTGAGATTCTACAAGACTACACTTCATTCACATTGTTACATATCATCCTTATTCATCCTCTGCAGTAATACCTTACTATGATTCCGAAGACTAAACAGAAAAAGAGAGTTCCATTCCGAACCTTTAGAATTTGTTGATCGCAGAACATGGAAGACGTTTCAAATTGCGATCAACTTTCATACCGTCTATGCGGACCTCAAATGTGGTACTGGATGGGAGTTGATAACTCTCAAACGGACCAGACCTGGGGTCCTCGAGGACATAAGTGGACATAAGTGTGCTCCTTTCTATAAGCTGGCGTGGCATGATAGTAATTTACGCGAGTAGAATAGCATAGTTGCTGATAATTGGTGAACGCAGGCGCGGGGTCTTCGTGTTTCCGCGACAGTCCTTAGCAAGTTTTAAGGCGGGTGGTTTCGGGCAAGCTGTCCTATGTCTTCGTAGAAGAGGTCGGATGATGACTGTGGATGTTATCAGGCCGAGGTGAAAAGACGACCTCCGGTAAAGCCCTTCAAAGCTAAGAACGGAGAGGGTGGTGTGACAACCGGTAATGCCACTTGGCAAGCGTTATTCCCCCTCGGGTGGGGGGGGGAACTCGAGTCCCCGTACTTCATCGTCACAGCCCACCCCCGCAAGCAAGAACGGATTGCAACTCCACAGGGGACTATTCCCTCCTCCGATCCGCCATAACGTCCCATGTTTTACGTCATTTCCTCTTCTTCTTTTTTTAAAATTATTACTATGACCACTAGGCGTACTTTGTCCCATCCTTCTACGAAATGCAGCATTGTCGCGATTATTTCCTCGGGATATGTTTCGGTATCCCGTACGTGACTTTCTCTACTTCCCAACATGGACACTGTAGAATCGCATGTTCTACTGTTTCTACCTCTCCACAGTATATACAATTACTCCAGTCACGACGCTTATATCTGTGAAGATATTCATTAAAAGCCCAGTGGCCAGTGAGGAATTAGAAGAGGTAGCAGTCCACCTACCTGTGTTCCCTACCTAGCCACGAGCCTAGTCTAGGAATTAGAAGTCTTGTCCATTTGGCGACGCTGGTCTCCGTGCAGGCCTCCTGCCATTCTTCTAGTAGTTTTGTTGAAGGGGTCCCCCACTGGTGTGCCCTGCCAGATACGGATTCGTTGTCTTGCTATCAAATCTATCGGGAGGGGGGGTGCCAGCAATTACCCCAGCCGCCATCGCCGAAATGGTGCGATAGCCACGGATTATTTTTAAGTTACCTCTTAGTTGTATTGACTGTATCTTTTTAATATTTCTTTTGATTCCCAGGGCGAGTTCCGAAGCGGCCACCGCGTATAACAGAATGGCCGTATTCCCGCCATCATCAGACGTCTCTTGGAGGCTCCTGAGCCTCCATGAGGGGCCATTATCCTGCTTAAAGTAGACATAGTCTCTTCGGAATTCCGTATGTTGTACTCTATATGGTAGGTGTGTAGTCCCGAACTCTTCAGTCATACGCCCAGGCTGGATGTTCTAGACTGGGAGATCACAGCCACGCTGTCAACCAAACCTTGACCGGCCTCAATCTGCGGCATTCTACCATTACAAGCACTTGGGTCTTCGCCGGTTCTAACTGTAAACCTCTCCTTCTCAACTTATCACTTATCTTTTGGATTGTGTTATTGGCCATCATTTCCACTTCTGATTCCGTTTGGCCTCTTACTAATATGGCCATATCGTCTGCATATGCCACTATTTCAGCTGAATCCGGAAGTCTCGTTCATAATATTTTGTCCAACAACACATTCCAAAGGAGGGGAAAGCCCTGAGGTATACCTCCCCCTATCTGAAATTGCATTTCTCCATCCTTCGTGTCGATTACAATTTATAATGAAAACCATAAAACGATTCAATGGATCTTCATTTTCATCATTCGTAGTTTCTATCTGCCGGTTTACTGGCTCGTGACTGAATAATCAATCCTCAATTCGACTGCGACTGTTAACATATACTGCGTAGTTTTCTGATATGCAGTAATATGCTAAAACAATTCATTATAAATTTTTTCCGGAGATTGGAATGATAAGCAGTTAGTAAAGTAACATCTGTTCATTGTGAGAAATTATTAAATAAATTTGGTACATAGACGCAAAGGACGTACTAGAAGGAATTTGATTTTACGTCAGACAAGAATACGATGCTGGTGATGGTTTACAAATTGGAGACAACTCATTATCTTTTGAGTGAAACCGGAAAATATAATTCATCTAAACTGCAATAGATTAGTGTGGATGGTAGGACAGCGGCCAGTAGTACTCGATTTTTCAAAAACTTTGCAAAGGGATCTAAGCTAAGAAAATGTAGGAAAATAGTTGTTCGTGAATTTTTGGAACCTAGTAAGGCTAAAAGGATGTTACATTATCGTCTTGTTCAGGCAACTGTTACGGCAAAATACTATTCATTACTCATGAATAGTATTTTGATAAAGCCTGACTCCACTCATTTATATATTCACTAAATATATAATATTTATATGGGCCGCATAAAGAACTTATAGATTCACTGAAAGTCGGAGCTTTATGTAATTATCAGCGGAGAGAGTAGTGGACCCAATTTATTTCGAAGGAACATCATAGAGTACCGACGCATTTTCATCCGTTGAACAGTTGAATGTACACTATTTGATGCACAGGATTAAACAAGCTGCTGCTTCCATTTCACCAGAAATGCCAGTTAAAGTATGAGATGAACTTTCCTATCAACTGAAAATGTGCCGCGTGTCATTGAACATTTGTAGTGAAAACTATACGAATTCGTCTTTCATTTTCTTTGTGATTTGTTACTGCAAAATTAAAGAGATTGTAAGACAGTCCCTTTGGGTGACTTCCGCTAGAGGCAGTACCTGCTTTGGTTTTTCTAACGGGAACGAAATAGCCGGGCCCGAAGAAGAGACCTGGGTGGCTCGAGGCAAGGCACATCAAAGGACCGAATGATGCTTTATTGCAGGTCCAGTTCTAAGAGGTTTGGTTGGTGAAGTGGAGGTTTAGTTGGTAAGGCGCAAATATACATACGCTCGTGCTGGCATCGGTAGGCTGGCTCCTGAAAATCTTCTGCCGTATGTACTGTTGCCGGCTGCCTAGTGAATGGCATTTGATGGGTATGCCTGTCTTATCATGTCGTCAAACATGCAAAGAGCGATGAAGTGGCTTCTAGTGCTGTGGCTTTTGAACAGCTGAAGTTGCGAGGGCTGGCGTGTCGAGGTGTGCCCTTCACTTCAGGAACAAGGGGCGCAGTTACCTAAAGGCTCCGAATCCAGAAAGTTACATGGGATATCTAAAGATTTTCGAAATATTTATAATAAAAGAAATATAGTACGAAGAAAATGTTCAACACCAGAATATGGTGCACGTGATAATCCATATATCACGAAAATTCATGGCTTTGATCGAAAGTTTTTTTAACGACTGCATTATCTCCCGGAAGATGTGGTCAACGAGATTACTCAGTTTAACCCCACCAGATATCTTTTTCAGGGTTATCTAATGTGAAGCTTATATGTGATACGATCTCGGTCATTAAATGATTTGAAAAAGGACGAATATTTACGCACTAAATGACCAATATTGATATGGTAACGGCCAATAAAATGGCCAAAAATATGGAACTCGTTATGTGGTCTTGAGTAGAAGAGGACATCTTCAGTATTTGATGTAAAGGTAAAGTAATTTCCCAAAGATAATATTAGTTTCAAAAGCATCGTTTGTAGCACCGTTATCTTTAAATTAAACATATAAAGGGAATCATGAGTTTACATGAATCACCCGGTAATATCCGTCTGTTGGTCTGCGATCAGCTAAGTATTGTAATCGAATAACGCCGGTCACGTACTCCTTAAAAAAAGTAATACCTTATTCGGGAAATTTTTATTCAGGTAATTTTTTTTTTTAATTAAACAATCTGAGTTAAAATAAACAAATAACGAATTTTTTCTATAATTTTGGTGGACTCCAGATACAGAATTTGAAACAAAATTCCCCAAGAGTCATCCAAATTCAATTGAAAGACGAATGTAAATTTGTATAAATGTACAATGCTAATTACATTTGCCAAATTCAATTAGCTTAAAGAGTTGAAATAAACAAACTGCACGTACAATAAAATTAAGCATGTAAAAATTGAACACGAAAATACGAGTGATCATATGAAAAAATCAAAGGTTTTAATATAACTAAAAGACATAGTGTTATAAATTTATAAACGTTTGATTACATGAGTACTAGATGTCTAATTATTATACGGTGATTAATATCAGTAATGATCAGTGGCGGCTCTAGCTAAAATTAATGAAGGAACTACTCCAGAAAATCATTCTCTGGACCTTTTCAAGGCCATACTTAATATTTTCTGTAAAATAAAAGAACTGAAAAAAAAATCAATCAAACATAATTGCTGGAAGCAGAATAATAATGTAATTCTACACTTTATTACATTCAAGAATATGGTGCACGGTTTTTAAGCACATTGTGCTTAAAAATTAATTAATAATAAAATGTCAATACAAATAATACTTTTTAGTATTACTAGATAATAACTTAATAAAATGTCCGCTTAAAACTATTGTAATCCAATAGTGCTTAATTTAAGATCTCTGTGTACACAGAAAAAATATATAATTAGTTTTTAATAATTTTCTTCTTTTTCGCTCTTCCAGCGTGTTTTTGCATACATTTGGCGATCAAAGAACCCTTGCTTTCCGCCATCTTCTGATCACTAGTGAAAACAGCTGAATCACTTTCATATTCCTTCCACGCCGGCCTCCGTGGCGCGAGTGGTAGTGTCTCGGCCTTTCATCCGGAGATCCCGGGTTCGAATCCCGGTCAGGCATGGCATTTTTCACACACGCTACAGTTCGTTCATCTCATTCTCTGAAGATATAGCCTAACGGTGGTTCCGGATTTAAAAAAAAAGAAGAAATATTCCTTCCACCGATTAAATTAGAAAAGGGAACGGACAAGAAACTTCACACACACGCAGAGTAAAAAAACTACCACAACAGCCAGACACCACGCCCCTGGAACTGTGGAATGCACAGTCCCATACAAAGAGTGCTGTAGTTTTTTCATAAACTGAGGGATGATTATTAAGATTAAGTCTAAGGATTATATATTGTACAAGTATAAAGAAAGAATTAAAGATAAAAAAGACTTATTATATTAAATTTTATCATAATATTAAGTGGGAAAAGCGAGTACTGCAGTTCAACAATGCCTATACGCGAGACGCCACTAGTAATAATTATTTTGTTGTGTACAGATACGACTGCGTTGTGAATCGGCAGTGCTACAAGGGACGTGATTCAACAGAAACATGAAATCACTAACACAAACGTTTTTTCTTCCCACTCTACAAGCTAACCGAACACAGCATAATTACAATGAAGTTTTTATTTTTTATTTTTATGTATTTTTTTTTTTTTTGCTTCATGGATTAATATACACACAAACTAACAGAGAAGCTTAAACGTGGAAATATAATTTTTTAGCATATGAAAAATACCACCTAGATCTGGATTCAAACCCGGGGCCCCCAAATGAAAGGCTCAGGCACTACCACTTCGCCACGGAGATTGGCTTTTCTAAAATTAATTACAAAGAATAGTTTTAGAAAAATAAGTGCAGCTAAAAGAAAGAGTACTCTGATAAAACAACTTCATTAAGAAAATCTAAACAAAAAAAATCAATAACTTCTACTACGAGAATTCCAATAATGTTATTTTAGTAAAATAAATAGAACAAAGTTAGGTAACGGTAGTTGTTATAAATTGTGAGCGATATATTAGATGTTAATTTTGTTCATTTCTTCAGATAAATACATTTTTCGTAAAGTATATTACTAGCAGTATATTTACCTTTTTATAAGGATTAAAGAAGTGCCGTGAACCAAAACAAATTACTATCATTACTTATCGGAGAAAGAACCCTCTTTTTCGGTATCTCTTTAAGAGAATATACTCCTCTGTGTGAGTATATATATATATATATATATATATATATATAGAACGCAGAGTACGAATCTTACTCCATCATCCTCTTATTCACTCAATTTATGTTTCTCTTTTCTTTTAACTTTGTCTTTTTACTTTTAGCATGTGTGATTCCTAATTAGATTAAATTCATTCGTAATTGACTTGTGGAACCTTTAGATTCAAACTATAGAACGAACTAACCAAAAGTCTTTCTAAATATAAGTAATTAGTTTTACGATAGTAAAGTTGAGTTTTTGGAAGTATATTAGGTTTTTTCCTTTTATGTTTGAGAACAAAATTAAAAATTTTCATTATAATTTCATTAAATAGCAAATGTAATAAATTTATGATAAAGTACTTCAACACAAAAAACAATAAACATTTTTCATTATCGTTAGAATATTGTTTTATATATATAGATAAAAAAATTTGATGTGGACACACTTCCTTGTAAGCCTATTAAATTACACTTTTTTTTTTTAATAAAAAGTACATAAAGTTTTATTTGATTAATAATTTTCGATATTTTTTTTTTTTTTGTTATTACTGAATTATTATTTATCGTAAACATTTTCTTTACAATAAGAGATTAATAAATCAATATAGTTAAATTAAAAAAAAAAGAAATGAGTTGAAATCTGATTCGAAACGATGTGCTTTCTCGTTTTAAAATGCAAATATTTCATTTTGCTATTACTCTTAAACCAATGAAAATAAGTACCAATTATGATATATCGTTGAAACGCTCTAAATAAGGGCTTACTATTGTAGTTAAGAAAAAGTCCAAAATCCAAATTTTTTGATTTTGGGCTTTTTTGGACACTTTTGGTTCAGTCGATTGCTGTCAAAGGGGGAGGTGTACAACTAGATGTTACAACAGTCCTGTTTCTTTTTTTCCTGTTCAGCCTCCGGAAGGTTCACCATTAGGTATTACTTAAGAGGATGAATGATGATTCATTATCCTCATCGAATGATGTAAATGAAATGTAGTGGTGTACAGTCTCAGGCCTTCATTCCTGAGATGTCTAGTTAATTGAAACCCAACCATCAAAGAATATCGGTATCCACAATCTAGTATTCAAATCCGTATAAAAGTAACTGCCTTTAGTAGGATTTGAAACTTAGAACTTTCGACTTTGAAATCAGCTGATTTGCGATGACGAGTTCACTTCTAGACCAACCCGTTGGGTTATGTTATAATAGTCCGAAAACCGGGCTGGGCTAGTGGTTAACGCGAAATCGGAAATCAGCTGATTTCGAAGTTGAGAGTTCTAAGGTTCAAATCCTAGTAAAGGTAATTATTTTATACCCCCGACGGGGAGTCTTATTTTTTAAGACTTTGGGGGATGGCGTCCCCACGGCCCTAGCCTGTGCAGCTTTTCTTCTCACTACACATTGAGCTGCAGAACACTTTACACTATACACATACTCTACACCAAGAACACTAC
>JAAAKQ030235432.1:0-11195 GCA_010016005.3 Zanna intricata | reverse complement strand
GTGAATGTGAGTAGAGTCTGTCTTGTACAATCTCAGGTTGACCACTCCTGAGAGGTATGGTTAATTGAAAACCCAACCACCAAAGAATACCGGTATCCATGATCTAGTATTCAAATCCGTATAAAAATAACTACCTTTACTAGGTAGTTGAAACTTAGAACTCTCGATTTCGAAATCAGCTGATTTGCGATGTCGCGTTAATCACTAGGACCAGCCCGGTGGGTTACATTACAAGTAACTACTTTAATTAATTTGTATCTTAGCATTTAATCTTTTTCATTAAAAAATATTTCGAGATATCATTCTATGTTGTATTTCATAAGAACAGTTTTGGATTTAAAAAATTAATAAAACAGTTTCTTTAAAAGTTCCCTTGAAAACCATTCAACAATTTTATCGTTAAATATGTTATTTATTAATGTTATTATAAATAAATCTCACTGTTTTATCAGTCGAGATTTTAACAAGATTTTAATTTTTTTTAAATATTATGTTATCGATAAATCATTACCCCATAAATATTTATTGAGTAAGTACAAAGTCGTTAGACTTTGTATGAAAAGGAAATATAGGTAAAAGATTTTTTTTTAAATTATCCGATTATCAAAATGTTTAGTTTATCTAGAAAATATTAATAAAAAGAAAAAATATGTATATTGTGAAAATTTGTGAAAACGAATAAAGTTATATTCATTATTTTTACACTGTATAACTTTTAAAAAAGTGCTGACAACACAGTTTTAGTACTTTTCCGTCATGCGGCTAAAGCCACGTTCCGGAAAAGTCCTACAGCTCTTGGTTGTTTCTGATGCACGGCTTATACACTCAACTTAATTAAAAATATTAACATTTTATTTAAGTCAGTTTATTTAAGTATTTTTTCTTTAAGTATTTTTTCCCTTGTAGAAATGTACCTCTGCTATATTGCTATCTAGCGTTTTTACAGCAATTTTCAGAATTTTTTTTTTCGTTTAACCTCCGGAACCACAATTAAGTATTAACATCAGAGGATGAAGATGAATGATGTCTAGTGTGTGTGAAAATGCCATGGCTGACCAATATTTGAACCCGGGACCTCCGGATGAAAGGCCGAGACGCTACCACTCGCGCCACGGAGGCCGGCAATTTTCAGAATTAAATTTGATTTAATTTTATTTTCGTAGGTTTTACTCCTCTTTTAAAATCAATTCTATTATATTCTTTACAAACAGAAATATTCTTATCTTTTAGTTGCATCTTAATAATCGTTTAAAGCAAACCTTATCAGATTTTTATCTTAAATAACAGATTTTGGAGCACTGGTTACGAAAATCCTTGTGAAAATTCTTTTTCAAGTTGATTGAAATAAAGTATACAAATGTAATAGTCCTTGGTCGACCTCCATGGCTGAATAGTTAGCGTCTTGGCATTTCGTGTGCAAGAATCCCAGTCAGTCATGGCATCTTCTCATACCCTATCTATTTCAACCGGGCTAATGATCATAACAGTTGATGCACACTTTGATAAGAAATAAAAATCTTTAAGAAATTTTTTTCATATAAAACAGCTACATTTTTACGAACAGTGTTCAGACTATTTCACAAATTTTAAATAAAACTAGATATAAGGTTTATTATTATATAAATAAAAAAAAAAAAGATTCTTGTTTCCATGGATATTTTGACGTTTTTACGTTTCAATTGATTTTATTTTTGAGAGTTCTCTAATTTGTTTTAAAAAATGTACAAATTATTGCCGATAAAATATTGTCAAGGGATTCCAGTAAAAATTTATACAAATTCAGTATAAGTGTACATTGCTCGTTTGTGATCAGTTAATATCATTACTTCTGGAGTTATCAGTCCGTGACGGAAATGTACCAGTTGCCATCTACATGTATAACTGGCGTTTCAATTTCTTGTGACTAATGTAGTAGTATCATATCACAAAATATTAATGAAAAATTAATTAAAATTGAAAAAAAATTTTCTAAATAATTGAAAATATATATATCCAGAAAATTTTTCAAAATTATGATTCAGTTTGTTTGATCTGTGTTATTGAGTTAAGATGGCATACACTTAGTTTATTTTTATTGGTTTTGATTTGTAGATATTAATTTGTAACATTTTAAATACCACTTAGATAGACTGTTATATGAAGTTGATAATGTTTGGCCCTTTCTATAATTAACTTTATGCCTTCAGGGTAGATTTATGTAATTAAAAAAAAAAAAACTAAATGTTTATTTCTAGTTTATTTTTCCATATATTATTATTTCTATTTTTACAATATAACTTTACAACATACTGAAAAATTATTTAGTCATATGTTTGCTAATTTTAATTATATTTTTTATGTCACTATTTTCTTTTTAAATTTATTTTCTTCCTCGTATTAAAAATTGTTGTAAAATCGTTATGTTATATTTTTACAAGTTATGCTATATATTTTCTTTTTATTATCATTCTCTTTTTTTAGAAAAGAATTCAGTCCAACTATTTTTCAAATATTGTTGACATTGAATATTTGTTGTCGCGAAGGTGGCATGAGTTTAGAAGGAAGAGGTTATGGAAGCAATGTTGTGAGGTATGCAATAGGAGATCGTTACTAAAGAATAGGAAGGGGCTTTTCAAGCAGGAATATTGGAAGTTTGTTGTAGTAGGGAGATTCGCTGGTATTTGTAATACACCTAGTAAAGAATATTTTAAACTTTTAACATTTTTGTTATTATTATTATGTTTGATGTTTATGAACAAGAATGTTAATTTTTTCGTTAATTTTTAATACGTAATATATGTTATTTATATAGGTTTTTATGTTTCTTTATTTTAAAATTATATTTCTAATGTTCTTGTTATATGTTTCATTTGTTGAATATAAAAAAGAAGCCTATCCATATTTCTAGTTGTTGTTTTGTGATACTCACAAGACTCGATTTCATATCCAATTACTATATAATACTATTTCTTTAATATTCAGTATCTTTTTGGTCGTTAAGATAACTTATTGGGAACTATCTCAGAACTGATTGGCCGAGCCTGATTCAATACTTTTTTTAAAGAATTATAGAAAATCAAATCTTATAAGTTTCCGTTATTTACGGCAAATAAAAAATAAAGGCACGCTTGTAAGAGTGTGCCTACTTTTTCTACCCGATGAGCAGTAACAGAATATATAGGCCATTTTTAAAATTAATATAGATAATACGTATTTTCAGTGGTTTCTCTTATCCACGTACGATTAATTTAATTGTATACGGTATTCATCTCTATTTTTTAAAAATATTTATAACGTGATATATGTTATACAGAATAACACATATCAGCTGATTTTTATTACCCACCGGATTGGTCTATTGGTGAACTCGTCATCGCAAATCAGCTGTTTTGGTAGTCGAGAGTTCTAAGGTTCAAATCTTAGTAAAGGTATTTACTTTTATGCGGATTTCAATACTAGATCGTGGATACTGGTGTTCATGGTGGTGGTTGGATTTCAGTTCACATCTCAGGAATGGTCGACCTGAAAGAGTGCAATACTATCCTTCATTTACATTCATTCATCATCCTCATTAATCCTTACAAGTAATAATACCTTACGTTAGTTTCGGAGGCTAAACAGAAAAAAGAGAGCGAGCAGAGACCTTTTTTTTATGCATTATTTTACAAAAAAAATACGCAATATTTGCGTATTGGAATATCTGGTAAAATAACACCACTCTAATTAGTACACATTCTATATTTATTAGTATATATAGATACATACTAACAGATTTATCATTGCTAAATAACAAAGGTGGTTTTACTACCGGATGAATGTTTTATGACAACATCTTTTGTGTTGTCAAATGTAGCAAGAAATCTGGCTTACACTGAGTGTTTTTTGGACTTGGAGAAGGCCTATAGTAGCTGTAATAAAAACGGTTTTTGAAATATAAAAGGGCCGAATACCAAAAATATCCTTTCAGGATGTCAGGAATTTGTATGAAGAGTAAAAAGTGATGAATTAATAGCAGAACTAATTTTCGGATTCCTTTGAAATGTTTAAAAATCTTCGTCAGGATTGTTTGTTTGTATTTAAATAAAGTATTACAGAAGTGGGTAGCAAATTATGCCATTGTGGAAATGGCATGGGCATAATTACTCAGCCATTTCTTTTCAGGGGATCAAGTTATTTTAGCATTTAAAGATTAGGACATAAAATGTATGATGAAAAAATTGACGGAGACGAACAGAAAATGGGATATGACTTTAATTTTAATAAAATATTTACAGGTAGGGCTGGTGGGACGAAACCTATAAATAAAGTAAAGCAATCGAAGTAGGTGGTGAGTGTAACTATTTTTGAAGTATTACTAAATAAGAAAGGTAAAAGATAAGGTTATTAAGTTAAGAAAGGATCAAGTAAAGTTGGGAAAAGAATTTTACAGTTAAGAAAGGTTACTCAAATGTTAAATTCAGTTTTGTTGCTAAGGAGATTTGGAACAAGACCACAAAAGAAGAATTGGAAATCCATCTAAAAGAGAAAGATCATGTATAGTTCTGAAATGGGGTTCAAAATTTGAAGAAACGGGAGCTATTTTGATGAATAATTGAAAAACCTAACAGATAGTTATTTCCAAGCCGAACAAGTTAAATCTTACTAAATGTTTATCTCTCACTATTAGGTACAATGATTACCTACCAAAAACTTAGTTTAGTCTGTAAATAATAGTTTATTGGCAAACACTTACATAATAATTTACAGAAGGTGTTGAAATGATGTCCATCCACTTCTTCGCACTTGGTAGCCACAATCTTTTAGAAATGACTCTTCAACGAAAAAATCCTGTAACAACTTCATAGTATGGCAAGCTGAATGGCAAGTGGCGCAATCCTGTTACAAGCAGTAACACTCATCCTCTTGCAGTTAGGCTATGACTATTGGTTAATTTCTTGTTGTTTCCAGAGTTTTTTTTTTTAAAAGAGTCCTATTATTTGCTTTTGAAACCGCACATCTACGCCTATTTTTTGTAGGGGATATTCAAATAAAATGTGTCTTTTTTAGTATCCCAGGTCCGGTAGTTATGACTATTAACATAACCACGAAGGTGAAACCACGCTTCATATGTGAAAAAAAAAACAACATGAGATTTCATCTTTAAATAAGTTTCCATTATCAATATACATTCTTGAACTGATTAATTTATCAAACAATAACGATTACGTATTCTTTTTCAAAGGCGAGTGCTTGTCACAAACTGGCAACACATAAATGTACAGGCAATAAACAGTCCACCCTACTCCAGCTCTAGTCGTACCAACATTTTCCACATTTTTTTAGTCACCTCATAGCAATATCTGCATTTTAACAAAAAAATATGCAGTTAGTATTAACTACTGTGTGACGGGGCCTCTTTTAAGTTGAACACCTGTATTTTGTTACATATCTCGACCTTATCAGTATTTCAGAAGTATTGTTTGATGCATCTACTCATCAACTAGTTTAAAAAATATAATAGATGGAATACTAATTAGATATCTGTTAGTTTTAATTTCCAAATGGAACTGTGGCTAGCGCAAAACTGCAATCAGTTTTCGTCTTTCTTCTAATATTGCTATTATAACAAGCTTCAAGTGTTTTTATATCCTTCTGGTATCACTTTGAGCAGTTCTAGTTACCCCATTTTAGAGTTGATAGAAATCCTTTTATATTCATTTCTCATTGATATTTACTTCGTATATCTCTCTGATTCTTTTACATTACAATCATATCCAATCCATCCTATAATTACTTATCTTGATTTTCTATTTGATTTCTTCTATAATCACTTTTAAACACTAACCTGGAGAACTAAATAATTTTTTCTTCTAGATTTTCGTCATGTGGTGCTTGACGAACAAATGCATGATTGAAAGGTAGCTTTGTTTGATATTGATCTACTTTGTTTTTATATTTTCTTGAAACAACATATATGGTTAGCATACCCAAATTTTTCCTTCTTTGGTATTGACGAATTATTCAATGAAATTTTCTTCCACCCGGACAGGTCTCTGTAAACTGAATTCATGGAATTTCTTTGGAAAAATTTCAAATCATAATGGTACGTCAAATTCATGGTGTTGTATGCTTTTAAAATAAATTACGTGGAACTATGTAGACTGATGTATGTCTTCACTGTTTCCCTCATTTGGAAATTGAATCTCATTGAAGTCTGATGTTTTTAATGAATGATTTGTTAAAAATAAATATTACATACTGTTTCATAATATGCATTCATAAATGCTTTTATACAAAGTAACTTACGCACATATCAAAAATTTCTGTACATCTGATATTTTTATGTACGAATACTTACAAAAAAACTATATCAAAATAACTTGAAAGAAATTTCATAATAAATTTAATAACAGTAGCTTAGTTGAGTAGTGGAACAGCGTAACGGTTGTGCTGGTTGGTTAATGTCGATGAGATGGCCCATTAAACAATTACCTTAGCTCCATTAGACTTGGCGAGCACCAAACAATGACGGACGGAACGTAATTAGCCAGTCCTTGTGTTTTGTTCCTACAGTCGCAACAAAGATTTTTCCTTTTTTTTTCCTTATTCCACTCTCTAACAGATTTCTACTGCACTTGACACTTTATTGATCCCTGCGAAACTACCAGTCCATTTTCTACTTTTAGTTTTATTATTCTCATTCATTTATTTGTTCATTAATTTTTTACTTGTGGTATTACTTTTTTCATTATTTACATTCATTGTACTGTATGAAATCTTTCTCCATTTATTTATACTACAACAGATATTGTATTTTAGTGAAATATATTCTTAAACAGGTTTCATGTTGTTTCAGAATATTGTAAGGTTTGAAACTAAATTGGAAAAAGGATTCTGATATTATCGTATATAAAAGGTTTCTTCATACGAAAGGAATTTTAGTAATTATTTCTGGTAAATTTTCGGAATTTCACAGCCAAACTTTATCACCTTTAGAAGTACCATAATGATACTAATTATTTCCAAAAAAAAAAAAGAAAGTACAATAAGTTTTTTTTTTTTTTTGTATGTTTAATGTTAATTAGACAAGGTTATTGAGCGTTAGGTAAGGTTAGGTAACGTAACTGTCATGTGTTTATCACCTGCTCTTCTGAACGATCTAATGTCGATGAAACTGCATTTATCGCCAGCCAGAGATCGTAAACTTCTCTCATGCTTAATTTTATCAACTGCGTCCAACGCTTTGGCAATAAATTCAGCAAGTCTTCATCAGATAAATCGGTCTCAAGTAAGCTAGCGATTTCTGATTCATCGAAAATCTTAGTTTGGGTAGCCTGTACGCTAACAGAGGGAGGCGGAGAAATATCAGACAACGGCCTCTCGATGGTAACGAGCTCCTTTCCGCGTTTCCGAATAAAATTGGCGGAACGAAGAACCCATATTTTGTCTTAAGTGTGACGATAGCAAAGATCAGTTGATTTGTCAACTTCTTTAAACTTCCAGATGTAGGATCATTAAAAAGAAAAAGGTAAGGTAAGTACCGATTCCATGTACTGAACTTCGTACTGTATCAACATTACCCAACCAAAAATACAAACACAAACAAGCTCTCTTCGTTCGCTCACCTCGTTTAATTAAAAGTTAGATACTTAGAAACATTTTGGCTGTGAAATTCCAAAAAATTTACCCTTTAAAAAAAATATGTTAATTTAATTAAACTCGCGTAACATATGGCATACAATAACATTACAGTTCATTTACTAAAAACACGCGATATTAAAAAAAAAAACGAAAATACAATTGGAACACATTAGATTTTTGTTCATGTAATTTTTATAAAGAAATATATTTATGTAAAATAGAAGTTGCTGATGTTGGATTTTAATAAATGAAGTTTTATTTTGGGGGTATAAATAAGACCGTAGTCCTGGTTGGAGTCTACGTCCCCTTTGGGACTTCCCCAAGAGGCAAGGCATCAAGACCGGAGTCCCGGTGTGGGGAATTCCCTTCTGGAAACTTCTCGCTTGAGGCATGGCAAGCAAAAAGACCGAGTCCCGACTATCTGGGCGGGGCCTCCTTGCGTCCTTACGTGATAGTTTGAGGCGAGAGCACGCCGCTGGAGCTGAATTTATGCTTAGTTGCGGGTCCGGCTGTATGGGGCGGGGGAAAAAAAGAAAGTTTTTTGCATGCTTTGTGAAACTTTTCTTGTAAATTTCGTGATTTTTTTTTCCATAGTTCAATATTGTACAGTCTTTGTTTGTTCTTGTTCATTAGAGAATAATAAATCATTTGGTTGTTCACTCATAAAAAAAAAGAAGGATTTATTTGATTATTTGGTGGTGTAAATCGCCTAATTTTATTTATATAGAACTCAGAAACTCGAAAAATATGTAAGATTACTTTCAAATATAAATTTATATCATTGAAGTGGCATAACATTACGATAAGTGACCTGATCTGATTGAAAATTTTTTATCTAAATCCTGGCGACATTCAACATGTTAAATTAAAAAAAAAAAAAAAATCCTCTTTTAACTTCCTTTGTGCAAAAAATGGTATCATAAAATATTATAGTCGTGCCATGACGTCTAGATCATATAGACCAAATTTTTAAATTGTTTCCTAATAATTTAATTCATGTTTATCCATTATAATTATGAATTTAGTTAAACATAATTTATTGCTGTTAATGCTGCTTATCGTGAAACAGTTATTGTCATATTTATTATATTTATTTGTTTATTAAGAGAAAAACCGGCTGACATCCAATTAAATACAGTTATTTTTTCTTTTTAATAAATAAAATTCCAGATCCTCACGGGAACTTTAAAACATTGATTGATTTGTTAGCTTCCTTTTGCCTTCTGAGAGTCATTAAATCTGTGTTTATTGTTCCATTTGTTTTAGTCTTTTTATACTGGAGTAGGGGATTAAGTAAAATAAAGCTAATGTTTTAGAAAGTTACAAATTTAACTCTGGTTACGACTATTACACGTAAAAAAAATTAAAACATTATTTTCTATGTTAGTATAAAAAGGTATGATAAAGATTAATTTTATTTTTTATTACTTCAGCGGCTATCTACGTGGGTGAGTGGTAAGGTTTCTGTCTTCCATCCGGAGATTCTGGGTATGAGTCCCGGTTAGGCTTGAAATTTTTACACTGTATAAAAAATTTATTTCATTACCATCTAACGGCTGGCTAACACGTTAGCCAGCATAAACGAAATATAGCGTAGGTAGTTGCTGTTAGAATTTCTGACATTCAAGTCAGTTAATAGATATTCATTACATTTATCCATTGTTACGAAGGAACAGATTATAGATATTTAATTGTTAAAAAAAAAATGAATAAACAAGGCGTACTATCTCCTCTGCTTTTCAATCTCATGGGCAAAATGCAAAAAATTTTCTGGGAGAAAAACAGAAAAAGGATAAAGGATAACGCCAAGAAATAATGGAATCTAAGTCAGACGTTTGGCACTTGCGGATAATCTGGCTTTGCTAGTAGAAACAGAGGATGAAGTAATTCAACAGGTACAGATTTAAAACGGGTCGTTGAGAAAGAGAAAGCAGGCCTACAGATATTCTTTGAAAAATCATGCCCAGCATCAAAAACTACCTGAAAAAATAAAAGTAGCACAGAATTTGGAAATCTTAAAATGATTTCTAGATTAAAATATGTAAGAGAAACAGTACAATACAACATTATGAAGAGAGCGGCACAGAAGAGAAAAGAAACAAGTTGGATAAATTACGTATTGTGATCGAAGATAACTGCAATAATAAGTACATCTAAAAAAAACTAAAACTCAGACATTTCACCACAGTGCTGTAAAAAAATAAAATAATTCAATAAAAAAAAAAGAAAAAAATCAGAAGTTGTGTATATGTAATTAATTAGGCGTTCAAGGAAGTCATGTAGTATCCACGTCAGATTTTTTAATGTCGAAGTACCAAATTGTAAAGGGATTTTATTTCTAATTTTAATGTGTTTTGTGTTGATCAGTTTTATTTTTTTTAAAAATTAGAATTAATTTTATTTTTTATATTTACATTTACATTTAAATATGCGAATGTATCAGAAGAACATATTTTTAGGTACAGCAGATTTGACTGTATCTTTTTACACTTGAAATCATAAGGTATATACATATATTTTCGTATATAAATGTTGTTAACTACTTTTAATTTGGTATAACGGTTCATCAGTATCAGCAGAATCGTTGATATAGTGTGTAAAATACTTTTACAAACATCAGGTTTTTTTTATATTCTTAATTTGCGCGGAATTTTTTAATTAAATTTTTTTGTAAAATAAATAGGCTTCCCTTTACCAGAAAAAAATAATATATCAGTGATTTTTTGATAGTGTATTTGTAATGTGTACGGTAGTTATTATATTCGGATCAGATAACCACCATTATCTGTATGCAAATATTTAAATGCCATCAATCAGTTATACTCACAGATAGTAAAGATTAAAAATATATCAGCAATGTATGGAAATTCAGTACTGTTTTTGCTATTATTAGGATGGGAGTTGCCGTTGGTCGTCGGGTAGGTTGGTAGGGTAAACGTTCAAAGCCCAAAAGCAGCGAACGTAGCGGGAAATTATCACCCAGATTAGGGTGCAAAGTTCTATCCCCTATCTGGTATTACTACTATTAGTAATATTACTATTACAACAACGTTTGAGCATATACCGTAGAGTTAATGATGTTACATATATGAGTAAACCACATTTCCCGTTTATTGTTACAAATTTACTTTCATATGGAAGCCATTTAACTTGGCTAATAAAAAAAAAAAAATATTGTATTTGTATATATATATATATATAAAATTAAAGATTTTCTTTTTGTAATTAGCTGTATGCATCGGTGTTTATGTATCCTTCAAATGAATTATAATTTGTACCCGAATTACAGTGCAAGCAATTAATATTGATTAATAATTTCCGAGAATCCTTCTTTTTTTTTTTTAAATGATAATTATAAAACTTGAATACATATCTAAATATATAACACCTTTCAACAATTTTATTCTTTGAAACATCGGTTATACTTGTAGGATTTTTTTTGTTAATTATTCCTACACGCTAAAAAGACTTTTAAAAAAATGTTTTTAATTTTTACATTTCAATGTAACTTTTTTTTTCTTTTTTTTTTTTGTTTAACCTCCGAAACCACCGTTAAGGTATATCTTCAGAGGATGAGATGAATGAATTGTAGCGTG
>JAAAKQ030235431.1:12742-28453 GCA_010016005.3 Zanna intricata | reverse complement strand
ATCAGGGGAGACCCCGATGGGGGGGTTCTTAAGGGACCCCAAGACAGGGAGGGGGCAGGGTAATCTGCTGCCACGACGCTCCGCGGCGACTGAGTTATGCCTAACGGTGGGTCCAGTTGCCCCGGCGGTGTTTAAAAAAAATAAATAAATAAAAGTTTTTATAATAATGAATCTTCCAAAAGAATTAAAATGCGGATAAATCGGGAACCGCGAAATATTGTGATTTTTTAGACAATTTTCGGAATTCGTTTACATTTATTATCTATTTTTCTCTCATTACTTTAGAAAGATAATTACTCGTTTGTGAAAGATAACTCGAATAAAATAAACTTCTAAAAGGTTTTTATTTGGAGTTTAAATTCCTATATTAAGAAGCTACCTCACAATTTGATCTAAAAACATAAGTATGGTGGTCACGGAAATAGATGTGTACGTGTTACTTTTATTAGTAAAACCGAATAAAATGTCTCTAAATATCTTAATTGGCAAATAAACCTTTTTTCTACAAATAGAATCTATCATTGTATGAAGATAACCAATTGTTTGTATTCTCTGTAATCGGTTTACTTATAAAAATGTTCTCCAACTTTAATAAAGGTTTAATAGTCCAATAATTCATACCTTATTGAACGACACCTTTCCTCCTATTCTGTATTAATTTTATAAAATCATTTTTGTACTTCTGTGACGCAGTTAAAATTCTTGGTCCGATTAAATGAAAATAATTGTGTTAAAACATATTGTCTTGAAATTATTGTATAAGAATAATTATTATCCTATCTTAATCCAAAAATTTAATTCAGCAAAAATCAACAAATCTCGGTATATAAAATTAACAGGCACATTAACGGTTCTACTCGGTGAAGATCGATAACAACTGATTTAATGGAAGCTACTCGAATTAATTAGAAAACGATTTTCCAAATCACCCCAATTTTTAAGCTTAAAATTTAGTGTCATCATCAATATAATTTTGTTAACATAACCTTTTATAAATTACTTTCTCATTTATAAATTTAAAAAGTTTGTATTTAAATAGTTTTCCAGGTAAAATCGTTATTTTATTTGCTATTTAAAACATCACTATCGCTATTAATTCTACTAATTTGGAAACAATAGACTGAAAATTGAAAGTAATTTATTCAAGAACTAAACAATTTATATCTGCTGTTTAAGGAAAGTAGGTGACTATCGTCGTTATCTTCTAAGTTAACTGGATAATGATCTAATGAGTTTTCTTTATTCAGTATAGTCCATATTATTACATTGTTGACAAAAAGCTTTATAAAAACAGCAGAAAAACAAATTTGATATTTATTTTTTAAGCAGTTAATTATTCTTACTCTTGAGAAGAAAAATAAATTCATCATTAACGATTATTATTACGGTTGCTCTATGGATGTTATGCGTCTAAAATTATGTACCCAAATCGATCATCGCTCTTATTATTCTTTAATTTTGATTCTAAATCTAAAAATATTTTAATCTGAATACTGTCTTCGAGTTAAAATAATATAATTTAATACCAAAGAAGTTATATCCATCTTTATTACATAGTTAATAAAGTACATAGAGAAGTGAATTATTCTACACCTGACCCAATTTTACTTCTGTTATCGGTGGAAATGAGAAAATATTACGACAATTACATTGTTGAAAAATGCTTCATTAATAGGTTTAAGATGGATTCTCACCGACCAACATCTGACTAAGAAAGATGATTTATTTTTTGTGCATAAATTAATTACCTGTCTTAAAAAACGAAGCGTAGAACGTGTAGGATAGGAATGCAGCCTACATGCTTAGGGCATTTTGGCATGTCGGAACACAGAAGAGTGAGGTATTCGGGGCTATCCGAAGATGGTATGTGGGACCTTCAAAAGTTGAGCACTGGGTGCGGGGCTAGGTTTAGGGCCGGGAAGGGTAGCCCTTCTGTCGAGAGTATCATATCAGCTTTCCGAAAGAGGCGGTCGAGAAGTCCTGATGACATAGAAGGACCTGATGGGTAGTGTCCTGGCGATGCCCACAGATAGGGGACAGACAACTGTCACTGCACCTCCGGGCTAAGTAATGCTTAATTGCAGGTCCGCCCCGAGGAGGAAAAATAATTAATTACCTGTTGTAATCTATAGTATTATAGATATCTGTTGTACAATACTATTATAGTACTAAATCTGTTCAGCAATGACGTTTAGTAATACAGTTAATTTGAGGAGAAAAAATAGTAGAAATGCATGGTTTCTGATCAATATAACTATCAATTTCAATAATTTTTAAAAACTGGAAAAAAATTGTACTGAATCTATTTCAGTGAATTAAAGACGGTGTATTGTGAAAAAATAGGTTTCATTTTTCAATTCTTTTTCACCTTTCCTTAGTTTTTTCATCGGCCAAAATTTATTTACCGAAAATCACAATAAATTATTTCGAAGTTTTTAATGTCTAAAATCTGTTTTACTAAAAATCAGACAACGGTTTTTTTAGGACGATTAATCTAATAAAATGTTCTCGGCTGTAAACCGAGATTGTAGAATATCTTACCGCAGAGTGGTACTGACATTTTTTCTTTCTTTCACGCAATTCTATTCTTTATTTCATACTAAGTTTCAAAACTTATTTACAATTTGTACTAGAATATAACCAATATGTACCAGTTATAGGAGTGGTTGATAGAGGAAGAACCTCTGATTTTGAAAATTGCAAATTGTGAAAATTGGGGTGTCTATGTCACCCTTTTTTTTTTTTTGACGAATACAGCGATATGATAATTGAAAAAAAATATGTGAGTGGAAAATATCTACTCAAAGAAAGGAAATAAAAGTAGATAATATTTGCAGTTAACATTGTCTTGTACTCAAAAATAAAAAAATAGACGAATAAGATGAAATACTGAATAGCGTGGATTTATTAGGAGGGGAAAAAATTATTTGAAAACAAATAAGACTAAAACAAAGGGGATGTAATGTGGCAGGATGAAAGCTAACGTTCGTTTATTTAAATAATAAAATTTTAAAGTAAACGATTTTAAAATAATGAAGGCATATATAAAAAAAAAACCGGCAAAACCAAGAAGAACTTTGACGATAAATGTAAGCCTGGTAGAATCAAATTTAGATTAAAAAAAAAATAAAAATATTATGAAACATTTACGTGCAGCAATTTATAGTAATTAAACATGTAAGTATACAACAGGTAAGATAGAAAGGAAAAAACCTTTGAAATATGTTATCGCAGGAAAGTAAGGGAATAAAATTTATTCACTATAGGGGTTTTAAAAAGTGTAGGATAGGAAAGAGAATCTTGTAAAGATACGAGCAAGATTGTGAGCCATATATTAAGATTCCAAAGTTTCATTAATTTGGTAATAAGGGAAAATGTAAAGAAGAGAAATATTGGAATGAATAAATCACATTAATTCAGGATGTAGGTTGCAATAAATGTGTTTGAGATTCCCATAAATTAACCGACAGCTGGTTAAAAAAATTTCAAAACACTAATACAGCAAACATTACTATTGATAGAAACTTCCTAATTAGTCAAAAACTTCAGATTTACGTTTAAAATTTGCTTTCTGAAATAAAAACCTTTCCATAAAAATTAATTTTATTTTATAACCAAATATTTTTTTTTCGATTTAGTTGATATTACAAAGTAGATCGAATTCTTTCAAAAAGGATGTAAAACCAGTTCGAATTAAATTTGAAAAATTAAAATGACTCCAATATAGAGATATCCTGAAATTATAACATTACTGAGTTATTATATATATATATATATATATATACGACTATATATATTCTACAAACAAATAGGCTACATTTCAAATAAAACTTTAAATTATAGTTTAAAGATAAAATTCTGAATCCGAGTTTGAAAAATGTATTTTTTAATAGCTGATAGTAAATTACAAAGTAAGAATATTTAAATAGCATGGTTATTTTTGAGTAACGGTATTTATACAAATATCAACACTACTGAGTATAAAATGTTTTAATAAATATGCCGACAACAACTATGATGAACGTAGAAAAACTGGTTTCGATATAACAAATACAACAAACGGTTTTGTTTATTAATTTTTATTAGCCCAACAAGTTGTAATACTTAAAATAACTGATTTATTGCTGGTTAAATTGTTTAACTAAGAATTATACTAACTAGAAAGAAATACACTGTTTTTAAGAAACTTAATTTTAAATGATTTATAAGTTTGAAAATATTTAAGTAAAATTTTAATAAAAACAAAAATAATTAAACTTTTGATTTTAAAACTAGTTTTTATAAGAGTGAAATTTTACTTGCTAATTTTAGTTAAAATACTTTCAAAGCAATGCAGTTGTCTTTAAATTCATTGTGCTTGTTTACCAGAAAGTAGCTTAAATGAGTAGGTTTTTAAAAATTAGTTTTTCTTTGTAATTTACATTGTAGTAATGCGATTTGTGTAAAACTAGACTGGTTTCCGGTTTATTAAACATAAAAGAAAGTTAAATTTCTTTATTCATACATTGTATAAGTTATTAATAGTTTACATACAATTATACACTTCTTAAAGCTTATCAAATTCTGAAATATTTAAAATAATTAATATTATTTATTATTTTATAGTTTAAACGCACACACACACACACAGACACATGTATATTTTTTTCTTTGAAATGGAATTTGAATGTGGAGTTTAGATTAATGAAGTTGTAAAATATTACTTGTTTCTTACTTTCAAATATTTTTTTAGTGCAAGTTATAGCTAAGAACCTTTTTATCAATTGAACCATTCGCCGACTATATATTTATATTGACAATTAATGTAATAACAATAATAGTAACTATTATTATTGTTATTTATTAATAATTATTAAAATAAATAAAAAATAATTTAAATAAATTATTAAATTATATTAATTAAAAATAATTTTTTAAACATTAAAAAGTTATTTTAGAATCTTTCTCTACTACATTTTTAGTTTTTCTTTTATCAGTAGAGAAGAGAAAATTAAACTAAAAACAATTTATATGTGTCTACTTTTAACAATTTTAATCATCTAACAAGTTAGAAAAAAACAGCCTTATATCTGCAAATAATAATTTTTAATCTAACTATTTAATTTTAAATTTGAAGCCCTACGTAGCTGTCAATTGATTAATTGATTAATTGATTAACATTACTAGTTTTGAACTTTTAATACGTTAACTTTTTCTGCTGACATTTTTTAACAGTAATATTTTTTTTCTAATCACAGTTATCAATAACTGAATTTTGTTTTGAAAAAATATCTATATTTTTATTAAGAAAACTATTTTACTAAATAAATAAATAAATAAAATTTCGACTTTATATTAGGAATTATGTAGTATTTTAACCGAGTGGGTTATAGGTGACCAGACTCAAAACAACCAAGTAACAGCCAATTCTACGAATAAAAAGCGTGTTACGGTAGTTTTACAAGGTGAAATAAAATATAAAGTAATTTTCTTACTAAATATACTTAACTAAATATGCCTCTACCTACAAGAGATACCTTTACTACGTCATAACTGGAATTGGGTCTCTAATGACACCATTACTCGCACAGAAAAGAAACTGATTTGTGCCGTTTCATCTGATCTTTGCATGGGCCACAGCTACAAGAAGACTAAAACAGATCATGTAAAACAGATAATTATATTTTTTTATGTGAAATAATTAAGTCTTCACTTAATATAGGAATTAGATTCGATTCCGGATTACTATTCTATAGATTTTTTTTTTAAATATTGGTTTATATGTGTATATATAAAAGGATATATTTTTCTCTGTAAAATTTATGTTTCATCACGTATTGTTAGCCTGACTTCATCGCCTTCTGAATGTTTGGGTAAAGTAAGTGAGGTGTAGTGTCTTCAAGAACGAACTAGTCTACAGAAATATGAAAATAGACCCCACATTAATTCTTTCAATCCAATTTTAACTAGTTATTTATTTTTTTCCTTTATTTTGAAGTGTTCTTAAAAAAAATATTTAAAATTATAACTAAAAGAGTCGATGAAAGTCAATTAAATGATGATAATAATATTGCTTAGAATCTAAATAATAGACGGAAAGATTTTGGTGACAAAATAATTAAAATGTTAGAATCAGACTTTGTTACGAAACCATTTTCTCATTATTAAATTGAATCTATCATACATAGTTTTAATAAATCTATTATAATAATAATGGTTACATTTATCTTAATTATTGCTCTCAGTAAATTTTTTAACGCTAAGGTTATTTTGAAGGACTGATTATTTTTTATAACTGAATGAAGAGTGTGTTATTATTGAGGGATCTAGGAGCGGCTGTTCAAGGTCGGTCGTTTAAACAAATTAGAAAATTCTGAGAGCGTTAAGTTCTTAGGAGTCCGTAAGAAGAAGATGGAAGAAGAAGGAGAGTGGCCGCCGGACGTGGACTGGAAGTAATGGGGTCAGTTCCGGCCGGCTAAGGAAGGAGGCTAATGAGTGGCTCGGCCCACTGCCGGGGGTCCAACACAGACCAAATGGCGCTCATTCTACCTCTGGTGGTGCTGATGTTGACGATGATTACAACGATGATGAGGTCTGCTCCAGTTAAAAATTTCACACTCGCACTTAACTTCCCCATTTAAAACAACATCTATCATTCTAATTTAGTATAACATTTAAATCTACTGTAAAAGAGAAACAAAAATCCGTTAAATCATTCTGTTTTATACAATGGAAGTAGTTTTTTTGTTGTAAAATTTGTTCATTTTTATTTAGATATCATTATTATTATTATTATTGTTGTTGTTGTTGTTATTATTATTACTACTACTACTATTACTAAAATTTATTGCTTAATTTTCATCTCTATAAAAAACCAATAAACAGCACTTCACTTCTACAAGCAGTAATCGTTTTTTAAGTCTTAATCGTAAATTAAGTATAGTTACGGATTTTAAACTAAGTTAAGTCTAAGTTGTTTTCTCCATCATTTCATCTGCATAGTTTTTTAGTCATAATCAATATTCGTCTTTATTTCTAGTTAGTAAAAGTTGTTGAGATTAGAAAATAGATGGTTAAGTAAATGTGGATCAGAAACAGAAAATAAATTTATTGATAGGAATTTGGAAACATGTTAAAAAATTTTTATAATACCAAACTGATAAATCGTGTATGGGGTTGGCTCTTCTTAACAATATTAAGAAAAAAGATTACGTAAAAAATTTATAATGATGGGGTCTTTAACATAGTCTGTTAATATAAGTCTGTCCTAAACTTGTTATTACATAGGCGACACATATAAGTATTTTATTTTGTAACTGAATAAAAAACAAAACTTCTCAGTTCAACCTTATTTATGTATTTTTTACAAATTTTAAGAAAAATTGAATAAAAATTTCACAAATCAACTTGTAGGATAACTAAATTAATTTTATGAAATCTCTAGGTATGTGATAAAATATTTACCCATACCTATTTTTCAATAATATAATAAAAATATTTAAATTATATAAAAAAATATAAAAATTTAAATTATATAAAACAGCACATTCCTTAAAATTTAATTAACTTGATTACTGATTACTGCAAATAAATTAATTACTACTATTTCTAAGTAAATTGAATGAACACAAAACTTGGAACTTTTATTCAAATATTAAAAGAGCTGAAATGCTGGTTTTTATGAAGAAAAGATGAATGATTCCCTAAAAATATAATAGAAATATATTAATTAAAACTAATTACACAGACTGTACAAAAAGAAATGAAAATGTATGTTAAAAGAAAATCGCGAAAAAAGTGTCGATTCACACCAGTGGACTACGTACGCAAGCTACCATCCTGCTTGTAGGGAAGTTAGAAAATAGTTCTTCATTAATTAAAGAAAAATATTTTACCACAAATTTTATCTGTTAAATCAATCAGTTTTAAGCTGATTCAAATCAACTGAATCGGATATAGAAAACTCAATCGAATATTTCAGGGTGGTGGAATTACTACTCCTTAGCAAAAATAAATAATAGCCCACCGAGGTGATCGAGTTAGCGCGACATAGAAAATAAGCTGATTTCGATGTCGAGAGTTCTAAGGTTCAAATCGTAATAAAGTTAGTTAATTTTATACGGATTTAAATACTAAAGAACACCGGTATTCACGATCTAGTGAATACCGGTGTTCTTTAGTGGTTGGGTTTCAACTGACCACACTTCTCAGGAGTGGTCGACCTGAGATTGTACAAGACTACACTTCATTTCCATTCATACATATCATCCATATTCATTTTCTGAAGTTAATACCTTACGGTAGTTCCGGAAGCTAAACAGAAAAAAGAGAGCAAAAATTAAAAAAAAAACATATTTATTCTGCTTTGTACTTAATAATATATTACAAAAAGCACGTCAAATACACTACTCCATGAATAAAAAAAAAGAACTGGCCCAGCGTTTCTCTGATTGAATCAAATAAAGCCGTATTAAATATTAATCATGACAGCACCATAAAATATGCAATTAATTAAAAAATAAATAATAGATGGTCGATGTTCAATTAAAAATTTTAAATATAAATACGTAAAATAGTATTAAAAGTAAATGCAAATATATAAAATAGCTACAAAATAAATCACAATTCAGAAGATGTTAATGGAAATTATTTGAGCATATATTTAAAAGGAATGCAGAAAATAATTTTTTTTTTAATTTAAAAATTGTTCGACCAAGTAATTAATATTATTTAACTTTATTTAAAATAAATTAATGAAAAGAGCTTTCAAATTGCCGGATAATTCATTAAAAAAGGCAAAACTAATTTATATATTACTGAGGGAGGGGAGGACATACTTCAGCAGAATACTTTTCTAAGACCCTCCTCGTAAGTCGAAGCATTAACAAGTTAAGTAACAAGGAAACAGTTCTGTTGTCTGGCTTTTTAGTGACGAATGTTGTTATCCATTTTAACAGAGAAAGGATATTCATAAAAATACATACATTTAAAATTTATCCATTAACTATTAACTAATGTTGTATACATTTAACATTTTCTAAATGTCAGTTAATTATATTTTTCTAAATATCGGTTATCTATGTTTGAGTGAGTCTAACTTGACAAGCTACTCTTTTAACTTGAAAAATCAATCTGACTTTTTGAAGGAGCCAGTTGATCATTCTACCATATTTATTAGATGGCATTATGAGTCTTATAACAAGACGCTTAAAAACAAAATATTACGATTTGATTTTGAAGACGACAGACACAAACTCTATTCTATAATCAACTCATTCGTATTTAAAAAGTTCCTAAAATTCAATTTATCCTTTCAATTAATAAAAAATATTACAAAAAAAATTCTCAGACTTACAAAATTCAATTGTATCACTTCAAAATAGAAAGGGAAATTTAATCCCAGTTTTATGATAAAATATTTGAATAGTAAGTTCATTCAGTTTATCAACATTTTCTTCACAATAAATTTAGATGAGATGAGCTGGTAGCTTACATGGATATCAAAAACTGTGAAGAATATCGGAGGAAAAGTGAAAATTTCTAACAAAAGAGTAATTACTATCCAAAAAAAAAAAATTATTAATTTTTAATTACAAAATTAAGTAATATGTTATTTTTACATATCGATTAAACAATTAGATTTTAATTCAGAAAAACATTTAAATAAAATTTATTATTTCTATTCATTTTTATGCTTTTAATTTTTAAGAAGAGGCTATATAGAAAAAATATTAAAACGGAGAACATTCAAATACTACATGTAAATAGATCCTATTTAGCCGTGTGTATTGGTCCCCAAGAAGCAGCTGCGAGATATAAGATTTACAAAATAATAATTGTGTAAATTATACAGAAAAATAAATGCAAACTTATAGAGTATTTAGTTGAAGTTATTAAAAGAAATCTTTCACGAATCGTTTTGTGCTACTTTTCAAAGGTTAAGCATTTATTTCGTGAAAAAAAAACATAAGACAGGAAATGAAAGTTGTTCAAATCGGCAAGGATCTTAAAAATCATCTTCAAAAAAATTATGATGTGTCACTTACAATTTCCAATATGCAATTAAACATTTTTTATACTACTAGAAATATGTACGTTAAGAAGTAAAAAATCATTATTAGAATTTAAACCGTGTTACTCCTCTTTTATTTTATTTATTTTTATAAGCGTATAATGGATTTTTTTTTTGAGTAGTTTAAGTATTAAATAAATAAAAAAAGCAAAACAAAATCATTCTTTTTCTCCTCTAAATAAGTTTAATAATTGCCATCTATTTATCTTTTATTAATATTTCTTATGCAACGAACAGAACTGAATACGTGTGTGTACCCTATCATTTTCTTACGTAAGATTTAGTTTTACTCTTCCTTTTCTGGAACGAAATTTGCTGTAATGAGATACAAAAGATCTTATTAATTCACTGGATCTAAAACACATTAGATCTACGTAGAACAAGAATAAAATTTAGCAGATTTAGACTAAGTAAATCAGACTAATTCTAAGATGAATATTACTCAGATCCTTTTAAGTACCAGTAATTTACCCCAGAAGGGTTCTTTCTTGTAGTGATGAACTTAAATTTTTGTCTATTAGTTTTTTCGCAGTCAATTGGTGAATTCCATTACCAAGTGTGTTTTTTACTGCACTCATTACAAATTATTAAAAATGAATATCAGTGATAAAAAAAACACAGCTTTATTATGTTTTAATACGGCGAAAAAGAAATATTGATTCACATCTAATGAATGTGAATCTCACTTTTTTAAATACTTTTTAAAATTCATATGTAAGCAATCACAGGAATTGATTCTTTGTATCTGTTTATTTTTTATTTAATTCAAATCGATCAACACCGCTTCAAAATTAAGCGGTTTATAAAATGTTTTTATTCAAAAGAATCATTCAAACATGTCTGCTGATTTTTCAAACCTAAAATTTGATAGATTTTTAAACAGAATAAACGGAATTTTGTCGCAGTAATCCAGAAAGGATAATTTTTAAGTCTTTAAAAGAATGTTATTCTCTATTCTAAATATATTTTATTGTTAATTTACTAAATTAAAATATAGAATTACAATGAAAATTTATATTCATAATATTAACTGTACTTATTTTCTATTTAATGTTAAACTATTTGAAAATTGTAATTGTGTTTTTTTTTTCAGTCTTTATAATCAGTCTATTCTTGCAAAATTTTAAAAACGCAAGCAATTATGTAGATAATAAAGCAATTAATATTACGCCGATAATATTCATGAATTTTGGAATAAAAAAAAATTTAAAAATTACTGTTTGTAACATTTCAAAATAACAAATAAAAATGCTTTAATGAAATTGAAAGATGACAAATGGTGTCTCCTATATAAAGATATTGAATTCGATTTTTTAAGCACCTAAATTTTAAGCTTATCATGTTTTATTATCCATTTTTTAAATTTCTTCAAACATAGTACTGTAGACAACAAAAAAATGTTTATCATTAAAATTCAAAATTACTTAAAAAGTATGAAGGATTTTCCACTTAAAGACACTATTCTAGGCTTTAGTATACTTGTGTTCTACTAAAATACTTTTATTAAGTGCAGAAAGATTAAAACCTAGCTGTGATGACAAGTATTATTAGCGATCTTGCTTGCCTTAAAAAGTGTAGATAGTTTTTCCTATAAGTGGAAAAAACTATCTACACTTTTTACTTTAAGTCAATTATTAATTTTATACAGTCAAATCTTTTCGGATCTGCACTGATCTTTTAGCTAAAAATGTTTACTACAATCTAGAAAGTTCAACTGGTTATTTATTTTGTCCTTACCTTCTACATATCTAATAAAAAATGAATTAAATAATATTTTTAACAGAAATAGTAAAATATTTTAGTAATTTTTACTAGCTGCAGGACACGCCTCTGTAGCTAGGTCCTCCGGGCAGGTTGCTCTAGCGGGCGGCGACTCGGAATGGGATTATTAGATGTCCAAAGTTGATTACCTCTTGTGTAAAAATATTCTTTTTTGAATGATGAAAACTGATATAACGAAAGTTAAATTAGAAATTTAACTCTAGAGATTGATACTAACGAATCGGGATTTTCCGCTAGTGATTGGTACATTCCGGTACCTACTGTTTGGTTACATTTCATTATTTTATGGAAAAAAAAATCACATAAATAAATAAAAATCATGTAAAAAAAAGTCTTTAAAACACCTCTCTTAAACTAAACGCACTAAAAGATGAAAGAAAAAATATGTTTAGGATGGTACCTCAGAATGGATTTGTCAACAAGCTTTGATGGTGATATATAAGATTATGTAAAAGTCATAACTTCAAATTAAAAATGTAATGTTTTTGACAATTTTTCCTTATGTTTGTTTGCATCCCACTCTTTAGGCCATACATTAAAAAAATAAAATAATAATAACAAACTTCTCAAAACTACTTCTAACTTCCAAGGTCTTCATTAGAAATATTCATATATTAACAGAATCTCTCAAACTAGAACATCTTTCCCATTAGTGTTGTGAATATTAAATTAATATAAAAAATAGATAAACTAATCTGTTTTGATAAAGTAAATGAATATAAATGTTGTATAGTCTCCTACATAATTAGGATTTTACTGATTTCAAGGATTACGCAATTTCAGAAATTCATTTTTCAGAGATTGGTTTTTATGGAAAAATAAAAATTGAATTTTATTGATAGACGAAATTTCATAGTTTTTATTTTAAAACGTTTGTTTAAAATTGTTATTAGCAATTTAGCTTTCTGAAGATAAATTATAATATGATTGTGGTGCAGTATAGGATAATAACTTGTAATTTTATTCATTTTTTACAGAAAGAGCTTTGAACAACTTAAACATATTTAAATAACTATTACAGTGAACATTTTTTTCTAATGTAAGAGAAAGACTATTTCTTTATCTGAATAATAAAATTTGTTTTGATGTATTATTAAGAATGTTATAATGAAATTACCGTAATGCAATTTTTAAAGCGGTAATAGTAATGTAATTTATTATCAAGGGTGCAATTGTACTTCTTTTATGTATTTGCTCGAGTTTTTTACAAAAGTGTAGGGTGTTTAAATGTTGACAACTCATAACTTACGACGTATATCTTGTACCTGCCCGGAGAAATCATGACAACTGGACTTGAACTGGAACATCCTGAAACATCCTGACCTGTCAGACAGGAATACAAACTAAATACTAGTATCTTTCTCTGTTTTGTAATCTACTGTCTTCGTTCAAACACGTTCAGTCGTGCTCTTAGTAGTTTAATTTTTTTATCTTACTACCTGATTGTTTTTATTACTATTTAATTCTTCAGCTATTATCAGTTTAATTAATTGATATTTTATTCAATAAAACTCCTGTTATAATCCGCTAAGACAGTTAATTACTTTTAATTAGATTAGTTACGTGATAAATATTTTTAATACCTTCTCCATCTTACTTCACTTTTATAAAAAAATTTTAATTTTTAGTGAAGATCTAAATTTGAAATGTGTACTTTCATGAAATGTTTTAATCTTAAAAAGTTAATGGATGTGAATAAAAATAAGTTGGTAAGTTTTTTATTCAAATTTTTGTTCTAAAGTTTGATTTCAATTTTGAGTGAATCATCTGCATGTTAAAATAATTGAATTTTTTAGTTATATATGATAGAAATAATATTTTTAATTAAATTAATAATTTATGTACTATTTAATATTAATAATTCTGATTCTTAGTATTTTAATAATTTATTTTCTTTTATTATCATAACAATTGTTAAAAATGTAAGATTTTCCATACTTAAAAATTACTACTTTTAATGGTTGATATTAAAGAAAAAAAAACAATGACGTATGAATTATATAATTTAAAAGTTCTTCTTATTTACTTGCATATCCTGAAAAATCGAAATTTTTATTTGTATTTGTGTCTCAAGCTGAAACCAGAGCTTCTTTCTATTACAATTTCTTATCAAATATTAATCAGAAATAATTTTTCAGCTTGACCTATCTACATCCAGGATTGTTTTATGTATATTTTAAATATAATAATATTTTATTTACCCATGATATAGCAACAGATTCTGGTACAACTGTTGTCACTTGATCTTTTTTCAAGTAAAAAATTAATTTTTTTTTAATGTGTGAAATAGGTAATCCGGTGCCTTTATCAACATGTATTTCAAAGTAAGGAACTTAATATTTTCTAAACTTATTGAAGTGTAAAATATAAGTTGCCATTTATAACGCAACACCGATTTTCTGTAAATTAGGAGAAAACACTTCAGTCAAAATATTTCAACGATTTTACTAAGTACGATAAAGTTTTTACCCAATGTTTCTGGAAAATAATATTAATAAATGAATTAACTTATTATTTCATTTATTTTGATTTGTTCTATGCCTAAAATAAAACAGATTATTGCTCAATTTCAGATCCTTAATAAGTAATGTCTTCTAATATGTTTAGACATGGATATTTACTTGTATAATATTATTTCATTGCGGTAAAAATAAATTACTAGGTTTTTATAATACATTCAGCAAATATTTTTTATATTCTATTTTTCTTTTAACATCAAACAAAATTAAGTATTAAATATTAACCAGTTAAATTATAGATTATAATTTATCGCACTAGAACAATTCAGTACTTATAATACACTACTTATCGTACAGTACTTACAGTACTTATCGTACTGGAAAAATTCCAGTAAAATTGGTTTTAGCTAAGAAACGTCTGGCGTTTATAAAGCCATAAATGTTTTATTAATATATACTAGAGCACAATTTAAGTAAAGGATGTTTGACTGACAATTAACCGGATGCTAGGCTTTTACTTTGGTTTTAGTTTTATTGGGTAGCAAACAACCGTAAAATAGCAATTATTTTATACTGTTTCATTCAATGCTATTAGTTTAATGATGGAACTAGGTTGGTGAAAAAGTTACTTTTTCTTTCCACAATTCTCTACTGGTAAATCGTGTGGAAAACAACTGAAAAACTAATATAAATAAAAAAAGATTTTTTTCTATCATAACATGACAAAAATTTTCAGAGGACGTTGAATATGCAGAGGCTAAAAATAATTACAGGTATAATGGAAATTAAGGAATATCAAACAGAAAAAAAATACAGTTAAGATCTAACGGAACGGAACGCAAGGGCAGCGGGGGTTGGCATTTCCTCTACAATTCGCAGAGCCTGGACTGATATCCCTTGCTGCTGTGCCTTTTTTTATCGGGCGGTTCATTATTTTAACTGGCGGTTTTAATTTACGATCTAAGTTTCTTTTTAACAAATTCTTTTATGACTTTCCCTTTTATTTTATTTAATTATAAAGGGAGGTTATATTGTTGTTATGTTATGATGTAATTAATAATTTATTTAAAATATTCATAACTTTTCAAAAGTTACATAAGTTGTATATAAAAGCGATTCAATCATTTATCTTCTCCTCACTAAATTTGACCATCCGTTGATAATAAACTCGTCTTAGGAAAAAAATAAAGTTTTAAAAAATGAATTACTTGGAGGAATTTTGTACAATTCTGATTCATTTGATTGAAATATAATTAAAAGTGCAATAAATTAAATAAGATACGTTCATAAATTATTTATTTTTACAAATATGATACATGAGAATTTTCAGTTAGTATAACTGTTTTTTTTTTTATGTACAAAGTTTTTTTTCCTTAGTTGTAAGTGTGATTAATGTGTAAAAACTGATAAGGTTATTGA
>JAAAKQ030235399.1:0-11195 GCA_010016005.3 Zanna intricata | reverse complement strand
ACAACAATTTATAAATAAAAAATTAATTAAATAAACATTTTCCAGTGGACTGAATTGTGAATCTAAACCATTCTCGATTCCACTGGAACACACACAAAAATCGGTCCAAAATCAAAATCAGTCCAGCCGTTTCAAAATCGGTCCAGCCGTTTAGGAGGAGTTCAGTCACATACACACGGACAGAAGAATTATAAAATTATAAGTAAATTGTATAGAATAATAATGACTTGAAAGGGAGGCATTCCTTTCCCTTTATTTTCCTCCCAAGAAAATATAAAGGTTTAGACAGAATAAATTAAAATACTCTATTTAAATAAATAATCAAATAAAAACCCAAATTTCGAATAAAAATAGTAATAAAATGATAATAAAAATACACCAGAAAATATTGAAATTTAAAGTATTAAATTGTACTGAGTATGCAAGACTCATATAAAACCAGTAGTACTCCATATAAAACCAATAGGCGACAAAGGACCTTCCCCAAGTACCACAAATTATGAAGGAAAGATTAAATCAACAGCTATTACAGTTTAGAAGTAATAGTTGTGCCTTTTTATACCACTTACAATTTTAAAAAAATATTTAAAGAATTAATCTAAAAAACAGTGGTTTTACTTTTTTATCATTTAAAAGATGTAAAAAGCTGTAATTTTAAAAAGTTATATTGAAAGCAAAGAAAGAGTTTTTCCTGAGTCATTAATAAGAACTGTTTTTGAATGATCAATATTTAGTAAGTGTTATTTGTAAGTGAATTATTTAATTCAAGTTATTTTTGTTACGTAAAAGCCTAAATTTTTCTCATATATATATATATATATTTACAGTATATATATATATATATATATATTTATTTATTTTTACAATGAATGACCTAAATTTTCATACTTTAATAATTAAAACAAAAAAACAAATCAGAGTTATACTTGTACAATATTGATTATACGAGAAAGATATTGTTGGACGTGAAAACTATATAAAACCTAGATACACGCACTTCCTATAGCGTGTTGCTTCTGAATTTTTTCTTTGCATGTAAAATAATATACAGTTCTCCAATATAGTAGAGGCCTACATCTGTCGGTTGTTTGCACGATATCTTTCATCCTTCATAAATAAGATTTACCTCTATTTTCTAAATAACATATTTATTTTGACTGAATGTTTTCCATTTCAACATGCATAATTTTCATTGTAAATAACTAATAAATTCTTCTTTTCTTTATTATTACAAAGAACGTATTCAAGGAAAAAGAGGGGGAATACTCTAGGCTGATTCTCCTCAACTCGTAATCCTAATGTTACTAATTTTTTTTTGTATAAATTGGAAAAACAGCATACTCCGTTTAAAATTATTTTACCTAAAATCTTAACCTTTAACTATTTTGATTTTTAAACAATCATTTGTAGACTTTGTGGAAAAATTAAATAAAGTAAAGAAAAAATAATAATTTAAGCACATTAACTGCTATTTGAAGCAAAAACATTGAAGATGCCCATGTCACAAACATTCTGTCCATTCTACATGAATCAAAACGAGTGAGAGAGTGATGTGTATTCGTATGGATCTCAGGATATGTTCGTACCTTAGGAAATTAATGCGCAGATAAAGCCATCAAAATTGAAACAAATTATGAGAATACCGACATAATCCTGATTCGAATGAGAAAAGTAAATAAATCGTCTAATCAATATTATTAAAAATGGAGGAGATTAGACACCAAATTAAATTCGATCAAAGCTATTCCATATATTTGGACGAAAAATGTGACATTGAATTGTCGGGAATAATCAACGTTAACAAGAGTGATATTTGATTAACAAATTCTCAAATACTTAATTAAATATTTAGCAGTTATTAACGCATTAAAAAACTTTTATCTATTTTAATTAGTATCTTATTTATTTGTTTTCTTCACTTATTTTTATCACTATTATTTAAAGCCGGCCTCTGTGGCGCGAATGGTAGCGTCTCGACCTTTCATCCGGAGGTCCCGGGTTCGAATCCTGGTCAGGCATAGTATTTTAATACACGCTATATATCATTCATCTCCATCCTCTGAAAAAATACCTAACGGTGGTCCTGGAGGTAAAAAAGAGTATTATTAAAAAAAATGTATATGTATTTATTAATTTACACAATATAACTCTCTTTTTTATTTATTATTTTATACTTTGTATCACTGCTCTGATAAAGTTTTACTATGGTTTCCTTGATCTTGCCAGGTAAATGCTGGAATAGTATTTTTGTGGTCAAAAATAGCAAACGTATAATATTTTTTAGTAAATATTTAAATACATATAACATATTTAAAGTTAACGTATTCACCTAATACGTCACTAATGCAATTGTATTATAATCTAGCCGGCCTCCGTGGCGCGAGTGGTGGCGTCTCGGCCTTTCATCCGGTGGTCCCCGGTTTGAATTCCGATCAAGCATGGCATTTTTCACACACGCTACAATTCATTCATCTCATCCCTCAGAAGATATACTTAATTGTGGTTCCGGAGGTTAAAAAAAAAAAAAAAAAAAAAAAATTGTATTATAATCTGAATAATATTTCACGACTGATATATGTTTGTATCATTTCTTTACATTACTTTTCTTATTCTTAAGAAGAAGTAGGATTTACGCCTTTATCTTTTTGTAACTGTTTTTTTTTTACTTTTTTAAGGTGTAACGATCTTTTAAATAAAATTAAAAAATCTGAAATAATATAAACGTTTTAAAACAATATAACTAAATTCTACAAAAAAAAAAAAAGAATGTAAAAACCTAAAAAAACAAATAATTTTTTGTTTCAAAAAAGCAGAAAACCCCTGAAAAAAAAAACAAGTGTTTGTTTTGGATTTTTGTTGGTTTTGATTTGGTCCAGATGTAATTATTGAGTTTTCCATAATTTTAGAATTTTTAAAGTCACTGCCTATTTAAGGACTGAATGGAAATAATTTTTAAATATTTTTCCTACTTTATTACAACAAAATAGATTCCTTTATTTCCTAAATTATTTTATCTTTTAATCTATACCTTAACTTGGAAAATTATTTTAGATAAGCGCACCATAAAATTAAATGATTAGGTTATAGTTAGGCAAATTTAGTTATTATAAATGAGATGGTTAAAAATGAATAATTATAAAAATTAAAATATCTAGTTAAAAGTATTACGCAACTTTTGACTAAAAAAGTATACAATGCTCATAAAATAGCTTTTTGTCATAGGACGTTATAAATAAAAAATAATAATGAAACCTAATATTTTAGCTTATATACTCAAAGTTTTCTTAAATCTTTATCATTTTTTTAAAAACTTTTTAAGAAAAATAATCCGCTTATACTATAGGCTGGAACAGTATTTCATTTTCCTGAATAGTTTTTGTCAAACATAACAGTATTTTTGGGTATAACTTTTGTCAATACAACGAACGACTTTGTTGTATTAATGTATTTATTTTTAAAGTATCCGATAAATTTTATATCATTTAAAACTCTACAAAATTTCAAATGTATTCTATGAACATTCTTTGAATTTTTTGTAAAAACAAAATTTTCTAAAATAACAAATTTCATGGTAGTACAGTGAATTCTACATTTTTATTTGAGTAGATAATATTTTAACAGATTACGATTTACATTAAATGCAAATATTACATAAATAAATAATTACGTAGATAAATGTAATTTATGTTAAATTTGATGTAATTGAGAGTTAATGGTAATTAATGATCTGAACAGATTGATAATGTACACAGTCAATAACGTATAAGCTAAATAGTAATAATTAAATAAGTTAAATAGTCATAATTAAATTTTAAGCGTAACTGCTTAATAATATTAAGCAGCACCCCATCTCATGTGTACCAGCACATGAAATTAATTACTACTATTTTTCTATAAAAAAATAATGTTTAAAGGCAAACAATTTTTAAATTAACAAGTTGTGTGAAAAGAAGTTAAAGATAGATTTAAGATTTAATTATGTATATAATAAATACACAATGTATTTAGAAATATATACTGAATATATATATGTACACACAGATATAAAGAGTGATTTAAAATTGCACTGAGATCTCTCGGGAGATGATTTTATAGCTAAAAATTAAGAAAAAAAGTTCATATAAACATAGGTCAGAATATAATTAACCAATTATTATTATTATTATCTTAATTGACCAATAAAAAATATAAATTTCAAGTTAATTTTGTAGAGAATTTTTTTGTTTGAAAAACTGATGTAAATAAGGTTTATTAAAATTAAATAAAAATGTAAAAAGTTCAACATTAATTAGAAATAAATCACACAAAACCACATAAGCTGGTTCGAAAAATACAACAATCTACAAACAAATGCTAAAAATTATAAAAATAAGTTTGATAGTCATCCTTCTAAAACTTATTGAAAATTTTTATTTTTTCATAGGTTGGCAATAACATCTGACCAACAATTAAGTTTAAAGTTTAGCATTTGAATATTCATTTGAGCGGTGATTGTGCTGATATTGTTTGGTTAGTCCTTCCCAGTGGGTGATACCATAAATCTATTCTCATTTGGAAATTTGACGGACTTAATATTAATTTATGGTAAAGTAAATAAAAGTGGATTGGCTACAGTGAATGAATACCGGAAAAATTGTCCAGATCGATTAGTACCAGATCGTAAACTTTTTGATGCTTTGGAGAGAGACAGGTATGTTTAAATCATAACGGTTATATGCTGTGATAAATGCCAGTGCTGAAGAAGTATTATTAAATGCGGAAAATTATTTTGTTCTTCAAGCATCTCTCTTTTTTCTATCTAGCCTTCGGAACCACCGTAACAAATTACTTCAGAGAATGAATGAGGATGATATGTATGAATGTAAATGAAACCCAACCACCGAAGAACACCGATATCTACGATCTAGTATTCCTACCGCAAGCATCAGCAGATTTCAAATCTGCTTTCATGTTTCGAAATCAAGAGTGTGCGAACATTACAGGAGCAATTAAATTTATTAAATGCTGCAAATTGATGAATTTTTTTTTTTTTACAAATGTGGTGAATTTGATTAATCTCCTCCAATGTTGGAGAATAACATATATCATTTGTATGTTTAACATTAATTATAGGAGGTTAGCGAGCGTTGGTTGTGTTTGGATTAAATTTAAAATTCCTTTTTTTTTTTACGAAGGTTTCTTGTAATCTATTTACGTTACAGATTAGTATTGGGTAATTTTTTCTTTTTTTTTTTTAATTTCTAGTTATCGTTTCTACCACCACCAGAGCTTATCTATGTTTGTCAATTTATACCAGCTAAGGTCTAAATTTTTTAATAATATAAGCAAATACTTTTGTCTTTCATCGACGTATTTGATATGTGTCGATATTAACTGGCATTCTCTATTACTGAACTTTCACGGTAATATATATATATATACTCGTATATATAGAAACAAAGGAACTAATTAATAAGGCTATTAGATATTAGCTATTTCAGATATCTGAAAGGTATTGATCTGCCTTTACATGAATCTGAAAAAATTAAAAAGAAACGATAATTTTAGAAATTAGATATTGGTTTAACATGCAGATGAAAAATTGAAATCGCTAGTTGATTAATTAAAAAAAATCAACTCCTACTGATATGTACTGTACGTAGTATATTCTCTCTTTTATTAAAGAGAGAATTTATTAATTTTCCCTATTTAATAAAAAAAAACCAGTATTAATACTTCATCTAATCTTATTCAATAGTAAAAATTTCGAAAACATTAATTCCAATTTTTATAATTAATGAAATAAAATATTATGATTATCCAAACACACACACACAAAAAAAGAAGAAAAAAACAACTAAAACGTGACCATATTAAAACAAATCCTAGATAAAGACGGTATAATAAAGCTTCATATATGTCTTTCTTGGGAGAAGAAAGAGAAAAATGATATAAAACAAACTAAATGTATATTTTTATTAAAAAATGAAATAGTTACGAACTATTCGCATGAGAAAAAGAAAAAGTAAAATCTTTATCCCAACCAAAGTTAAGCTGCATTTTTATATATTCCAGTCCACATTTATTTTCTCAATTTAATGATAGTTAATTTACAAAAAAAAAAAAAGAAGAAACAGAAGATGATTATAATACTGAAATAATAATGAAGATGATGATAATGATAATGATGATTATACTAAAAAAAGTGACCCTTTTAAATCCCAAATGAAATGAGGAAAAATTTACATTAACTTTTTCTTAAAAAAAAAAAAAAAAAACACTACCGTCAGAACTGTACTATTTTTTGTAAAGTTGATTATACTCCAGGGATGTGAACATAAAACTATAACAAAGTTTCATAAAAATGAAACAGTAAGATAATGACTATCTCTTTTATCGGTTATTACAATTATTGTTTTCGAATTACGTTTATAGATAAAACGTACGAGTTTAAAAACTTACTTTGGACTATAAATTTAATTGTAAATTTTCTTCCTAATAGTTTTAATATTCGTATTTTTTAATTAAATAATTTGCTAAAATTAAAACAGAGTTCCCTTTAACAATTCAAATACGTAATTAAAAAAAAGAAGATATTTATTTTTTAAAGAAAATACTTGTCTAAACACTTAAATGATCTTTTGAATGTTTATGAACGAATATTTATGAAAGGAAAGAATAAGAAAAAGAACATAATAAAAGCTGCAATAGTGTATTTTTTGTTGTAACATTTTAATAAAGAAAAATGTTGAGAATAAATCACTGCTGAGGCAAGAGTGGAAATTACTCCTTTTTTTTTATTCAGCATGCAATTCCCGCAGGCCGCACAATCTGCCGGATTTATGCAGAAACTTTGTTTTTCCATATTTAACGTTACGAGTTTGATTTGGACTACTCAACTTTTTGTTTAATAATCATTATAATCGTTTATTTTATAGATTAAAATTTCATTTTTTCTTTCTTCTAAATAAATGTAAAATTTTCTTTGAGATTAAGTTTTACATTCACATTTTCAGAAGAATTTAAATTATCTAAATTACTTATTTGAAATCTAAATATTGTTTAAAATTCGAATTTTTTGTAGACACCTCATAAATATTATTTATAAAGCTTATTAATTATGTTAATTAAAAAATACTTTTTTTATAAAAAAATTTAATTTGTAAGGGATCCTTTTATAAAATTAATTTATTTCGGGGTTTGTCTTCTAGAGAAAGTGATAATATGAATTAAGTAAGCATAAATGAAATGGATATGTTTAACAATAAAAAAATACTTAAATAATTCATGTCGATGTTTCATATTACATTCTACCCGAGTTCTGGTTGTTTTAAGTTAAGATGTATGAACTTTAATTTACGTAATATGTTATGTTTTAATGATTAAAAGGTAAATATAATTTTTTAAACTGTAAATGAAAAGTAAAAGTAAATTTAATCTTAATTTTTTATACTTTCAATTTCAAGTTAAATTATGTTGTATTAATGAATTAAGTTAAATATGAATACTTTTTAAGTAAATTTGTCTTTACTACATATTATGCTACTTTTTGAAATCTACTCTAATTTTATTGTTTTTGAGTTATTTATAATAAATTTAATCTTTTCATGTATATTTCATAAGAAAGCTACCTTATTGTAATGGACCATGATTCGACTTCCGAAACATTTCGACATATCTTCGCGTTTCATATCCCCAAAATCCCAAAACCACCGTCAGTTCAAAAGTAGATTTATATATATATATTTCACTTTCTTGTGGACACGATAACTGCCATAATTTTGCACTAATCATTTCAAATTGATACATAAAATCTCGGCCGAGTTCGTTAATGGACAAAATCGGACCATGGGGTGAAAATGGGAGGGCTTTTTTGAAAGAATAAATTATTGTGATAACTTTCTTATTAAGTAAAATATCGATTTTGTTTAAAGTTCCTACTATTCTCTGGATAAAGACCTAAAACTTATCTACGTAAAGGTTTTTGATATCACCGACCATTGGCCCAGGGGGTGGAAAAATGGGGTTTCGAAGACAAAAAAAAGTTATACTTCCGTTAATAGGCACATTATCAAATCGGTTTAAAGTGGTTGTTAGTCCTCTAACATTAACTAAAACAGTATATCTAAACATTAGCATCTAAACTCTAGTACGTAAAACATTATCTAAAACTTTATCTGAAATTTTTGACATGACCAACCCTTACAGCTAGGGATGACAAAATGTTTCTGGACTTCTAAGAAGAAGGCTTGTCGTATTCTCAATATGTGATATTTTTTCACATGGAACTATTCTCGTATTATGTGAAAAGATGGAAATTTTTTTTATCCTCCTATTTAGCATAGGTGAAATCTATCTTTGCCTTCCTGCGTGCCGAAAGGGATTTTTTTTTTTAAAGTAATTGTGTTTTCCTACGGAGATGACAGTATTAGCATTAATAATGTTACTTTTTTTTTTAATTAGGAATTATATGGGCATTGATTGCTATGGTCATTAGCCCTCGTCACATTCTTTTAAAATTAATTTAAAACGAAATATTGAAAATAAAGCATTATTATTAAAACTTACTAAAATAACACCTTATTTTATTTAAGGTTGATAAATTGTCCACAATATCTTGATAAAACAAATTCTAACGTTTGATAACAATATTAATATTACAAAAATATTTTCATAATATCATCTATTTTTCCGTGTAATTACCTCCCTGATACAACAACAACATATTTTATGCATTCTTAATCCACGTAACTATTCGTACTTAACAATGCGTCTGGTGCTGTAAAGGATTATGGGTGAGATATAGTTTTGGGTTTATTCCTGAATGTCTGTTTAAATCGCTATATTACTTAGGCAGTTACTATCTTTTATCTAAAAATAAAATATAATGAATTATTTGATAACAAATTGGTGTTGTCGCTTTGAAAATTAAAGTGTGATGAATTGAAAAATAAGACGTAATTAATTACCTTATGTTCAACTTGAAAATATTAACACAGTAAGTTGTGAACAATTCTGACTTGCTATATTTTATAATAGGGTATAACGTAAAAACTTTTTTTATATTTACCTGCTATTATGACAGAAATCAACAGAAAGAATTCGATGTTGAAATCTTTCTTATTATTCCGTTTTCAAAATATTTTAGCGATTTTTTTTTTTTTTTTAATTAAAACCTAATTTTCTTAATTTCATAGTATTATTTTTTTTTTTTAAATCGACGTAAAAGTATATATAGTTCATAGGATTTACATGGTTTCTATTCTACATAATTAAAAGAAAATTAATTTTCTAATTTGATTTTTGAAAATAGTATTTGATAGAATTTTTCAAGAAAGTTGATATTTATTTGTGTTGTTCCAGATCTCACCCTGAAAATTTTATGAATTAATTTGGGAGTATGTCAAGCCGAGTGAAATTTTAATTCCATTTCTGACTTAAGCAAGTTTCATAAATTTCATAATAGTTTGAAATTTATTTTAATATACTCGTATTTCAAACATTTTACTAAGAATCATTTTAAGAACTTTGTTAATTTGCAATCACATACAATAAACATTCTTTATAATTTATATGGGTAACTGTGAAGCGTTCCTACAATATAATATGAAAAAATAATTATTTTTCTCATACCAATGTTTGTGAGCTTTTTGTGACGTAAACGTAAAAAAAAAAAAACAATAATTTACTTTAAGAAATGTTGAAACATACAAAAAAATACTTCTGGTTACAACTTTTTTTGTAGACCACTATGAGTTGTCATGATTTATAATTTTTTATAGTCAGGATAAAAAAAAAATATGTTAAAGATTTAACAAAATATATCAGATTGAAAAAAAAAATTTCTATTAAAATATATATATATATATATATAATATATATATATATATAAAATTTTCTAAATTTCATCATAAAAGTACAGAATCTAAGTCAAATGTAATAAAAAAATATTCAACAGATAAATGTTCAACAAGTAAATATTCAACAATTTCGATATTTAAAAAAAAATCATCTTTTTTAAAAAAAAAATTAATATACTATTTTCATTATTACAATTTAAATTTATCTTGAATCAGCAAGTGCTTGAAAAAAATAATCTTCACCAACAAAAGGTTGGAACTTCCTGAAAAAGTTTTAAAATAAGGTACATACAAAGAACATGACATAAAATACATATAAAGACCTTCCCGGAAGGATTTTACTGAATTATATAAGAAAACCCCACTATAGCAGGATCAGCAGATTTTTGAGGCTATTGGAAAAAGAAATACGTTTACGCCTGTGTTCATATTATTATATTCATGTTAAATTGTTTTTCCTTTCCTCTGTGGGATTAATTTAGTGATTAAAAATTTTTTTGAAAAGTAAATTACATAAAAGTAAGATAAATCTTCACTTAACGGAACTTCTACGGATCAAGAACTGTTTCATTAAAAAAAAGGAAAAAAAGCTTAAGGTTTTTAAGATTCTTTCTATGGTGCATTTGATTTGTATATAAACAATATTTAACTTTACTAATCAGTTAAAAATTCTGTATTATCTTTACAATGTTTAATTAAATAAAGTAAAAATATTAACTAAGATATCTCAAGGCAATATGAAATTTTGTGAGGAAATAACCATGTTAAAAAAATAAAAATTAATTAAAGTGAGTGGAATAAAACACAATTTAATCTTATTTTTTATGTCCAATATGAGCACGTTTGCTAAATAAACATTCGGTAAGGGAAAAGGTTTTATCTTTTTTTTCTCTGCAACTTCTCGTCGAATACAAAATTGTTTTAAAAAGAAGTTGATGCAGAATTTGAGGAAGTATTTAAAATCGACTAAAAAGATTTTAGAACTTTTTGGTATTGAATGGCACTTTATATATATATATAAACAAATTTTTGCTGATAATTTTCAAAAAAAATTTTATTTATTTTTCAAAAAAATTCAAGGAATGAGATATGATATTCATTTTATACGGGTTTCTAGACATTTAATACATTTATTTTTTGTTGGTTTTATATAATTTATTAATCCAATTAAAGTACAAATTAAATATATACGCCTCAACAACGTTTACAAATTATAAGAATTTATTATTGAAATATGGAGTGATTACAGCTATATTTTATCAGTTTAGGTCTCCGGTACTACCGTAAGGTATTATACTTCAGAGGATGAATAAGGATGATGTGTATGAACGGAATGAAGTGTAGCCTTGTATAATC
>JAAAKQ030235366.1:0-11196 GCA_010016005.3 Zanna intricata | reverse complement strand
CGCCAACGGAAAACTCTACGTCGCCTACAAGAATCAGCTGTGGATAATAGATATCTCCGAAGACGGCAAACATGAAACAAAATATTGCTTTAGACTGCTGACCATCACCGATCGATTGAAATTTCTTTCTTCGGATTCATTCAAGGGGGTGGATGCGATGTACAAGCGGCAAAATGGAGAAATGGTAATAATCGCAGACCAAAGGCTGTACGCGTTCAACCCTCATACGCAACAGCTGGTTGGAGGATACCCGAAAAATTTGTGTTCTCAATTTAATATCGCTCAGCCTTGTAAGATCAACGGGGGATTGTGAATACACATAAGGGAAAAATTAATCTGATATACAACGAAGACTTTGTGTCAGAGATAGACGAATGTTCTTTTACCACGGTCAGAACAGATCTCGTCTCCAATCTGTTTCCTGGAATACCAGCGGACATAGACGGCGGAGTACGCTTCGACAACGGCTTACTTTATTTTTTCTAAAACGGAAACTACTATGCGTTTAGCGAGTTTTATAAAAAAGTGACAAAATTCGGAAAAAAGGACCACGAACTCTTCAGGCTGTTGTGTTAAAACAACGTCATTTTAAAACAGTTCATCGAATTCATCACCAAATATCATGTTTATCCTAAAAATTAATCAATAACTTTGTATTGCTACTTCCATTGTTATTTGCACTTATTGTAATATGGAAAATTAATAAAGTGTTTGTCAACTACCAGCGCGTTTATTTTTTTATTCGTCTTCCTCTTTCAAATACAAATCGAATAATGCTCATTAAAAATCTAATTTAAAGGAAAAGGAAATTTTTTTTGGGTTTGAGTTCGAAATGAATTAAACAACCGCGAAGAAAAATAATTCCCGAATCGAAAACGAAACCGCATTGACGCACAAATACTCTTTCTCGTATTGCCGGATACAATTTTTTTCAAATGGGGTTTCGGTACGGATCGGATTCGCCGACTGGATGGAATTGAAACGCGTAATATTAATGGGAATAAGGGCGTAATCATTTTAACAAGTATATTCTATTATATTATTTGTCGGAATTAAATCGCGTAATTAATATCGTCGGAATTATACACAGAGATAAAATAATGTATTAATTGATCATATATATATTTAACGAGCACATGAAATTAATTATATTATTTACTGGAATTAATCGGTAACAATTATTACAAAGACGAATATATAAATAAGACAAACAATTATTTAAAATTATATTTCGCTTACCTGTATAATAAAACAAGATGGCGGAAAATTTAATGTTATTATTATAAAAACAAATATATATACAATTATTTAAACTTACCTTTCCCTTACCTGTATAACAAAACAAGATGGCGAAACATTTATTACTATTATTATGACAAAGTCATTGTACATACAGATAAAAAACAATTATTAAAAATTATTATTTATACACAGTTAATTATTTACCGCAATTAAAAAATTAAAATTATTATTTCTATTATTATTTCAAAGACATATATAAAAATAAGAAACAGTTATTGAAAATTGTATTTAGCTTACCTGTATAACTTCAGTGGATGAATGGGGATGTTGTGTGTGAATGAGAATGAAGTGTAGTCTTGTACAATCTCTGGTCGACCACTAGAAGTGCGGTTAATTGAAACCCACCACCAAAGAACACCGGTATCCGCGATCTATTATTCAAATCCGTTTAAAATTAACTACTTTTACTAGGATTTGAATCTTAGAACTCTCGACTTGGAAATCGGCTGATTTGCGATGTCGCGTTAACCACTAGACTAACCTGGTGGGTTAGTTATATTATTTAAGGGAATTAAACAAACAGAGTTATTATTACTGCCATATATATATATAACTAGAAAACAATTATTTAACAGTATTATTTATATTATTTACTGAAATTAAACAAACAAATTTATTACTACAAAAACATATATATCAGACAATTAATTTAAATTATATTTCGCTTAATAAAACAAGATGGCGGTAAATTAAATATTATTATTACAAAGACATATATATAAATACAATTATTTAACAGTATTATTTGTATTACTTGCTGGAATTAAACAAACAAAATTATCGTTATTATTTTTATTATTGGTCATGGACCTTTTGCAGAATTATTCAAAGGTAGTTGAAAGCACTGCAACCCTATTTTCTTACCTGTATGAATAGTCGCCAATTGTTGCAAATGAATTATCACTAGTTGACTATCAAACTAGTAAACAAGGTTAATGCAAAGTCAGCAAGCACCTGTACCGCTAGAGCACGTGCACATTTTTTAACTTTTTTATAAAGAGAACAATTTCAATAAACGAAACAAAACAATGCAACATTGCGAAGACGTAACTAAGTGCATCTTACACGAAGATTGTGAACAGGGACTACCAGAGTGTAAGGGCAAAAGCTGCTACAGCGAAAAATTTAGTCGGCGGTCTATTTTTTTTTAATTAAAAAAAAAAATTTATTTTTACTTCTTTTCCGCCATTTTTTTATGACGTCATCGGTCACGCCATATATATATATATATATATATATATATATAACGTGGTATTCACGCGAAGATGGTTTTCGTATTATAGTGGTAATTAAAAAATATTAATATACAATCGTAATAATAGTATATATAGTTTTATATCTAATCAAATCTGACATCAAATACCACTGACGGGTATTTGATGTCAGGAGAGAATGCACCTGCATATGTAACGCGGGCTTACGTCGCAAATTTAAGTTACCAGAAAGCATTCGCCACATTCTTGGAAACGACCAGAATATCATAGACCGTGTTCTCCAATTCCTGAAACGTACAAGTATTTTTAATAAAATTTAATTTTTTTATAGTTTTTTTGTTATCTGTTAAGGGGCCTTTTACACCCCTAACAGATTTTTAATGAAATTGTGATATTAGTTTAAAGGTTTACTGTGTGTTAGTTTTAAGTTTTAGTTTTTTATCTGTGATATTAGTTTTAACCTTTTTACCATTTTTAAATTTAAATCTAGTTTTAGTTTTATCTGTGATATTAGTTTTAACTTTTTTACCATTGTTAAATTTTAATCTAATTTTAGTTTTAAAAATTTTAGTTTTTGGTGAAGTGAATAAAAAAATTTATTGCTAATATTTGACCTTTTTTAAGTAAATACTGTAACCAAAGTGAATAAAATGTTAAGTTTTAGTAATTACTGAATTTAAAAGTATTACTTGAAAACACGAAATTTTTTTTTCTACGTAATACTACATTGACGTGAATAAACACTAGTAATTACTTAAAATTTAGAGTAAAACTTAGCAATTTTTAAGGTAGCTCTAGACCGGACTTGAAAAGTACTAGAATAACTAGATCTGGCGTAATATACTAGAAATGGCTGTTTTCATGCACGTACGAAGTCGTAAAACGTTTAAAGCTCGTCGGAATATCGGTGATGACAACTAAAAAAATATACTCCGTTTTGAAAAACGTAGTGCTGAGTTTCTAACCGCTACTTTTTTACCACATTCAGATGAAAAGAGAGCGGCGCAATAACACCACAAGAAAAAATGGAAATTTTTTTGAGATGCCTTGCTGATCCTGGTTATCAAATCGGTGTGGGAGAAGATTTTGGAGTACATCGAACAACAGTTTGTAAAACATTTAATTATGTGTTAAATGTTATCAATGACAAAGCTTCTGATTATATACATTTCCCGAAAAGTGCACAACAGATCAATAATGCCAAAGAGAAATGGGCGGCTAAATTCAAATTTCCTAATGTAATTGGAGCTCTGGACTGTACGCATATTGAAATAAAGAAATCTAAAGACTTCAGCAACTGTAACATTAATAGAAAAGGATTTGCGAGTATAAACGTGCAAGTCACCTGTGATGCTGATGAAAAAGTGATAAGTATTAATGTATCATGGTCCGGGAGCACCCATGATAGCCGAATTTGGCGACGTGGTTGTACTTATGATATGAAAAAATTGAATGGTTCTGCTTGCCTTCTGGCAGACAGTGGATATGGGCTTTCGCCATGGTTATTGACTCCTTTTAAAGATCCACACAGTGAACAATAACAAAGATTTAATAAAAAATTAGCAAATTATAGTTGAAAGAGTTTTTGGACAAATCAAAAAGCGTTTTCCCATATTAGGTAATCTGGTAAGGGTGAAATTAGACAATCTCGCTAAAATAGTAGTCTCATGCGCAGTACTCCATAACATAGGTAAATCTATTAATGACAATTATGAAGTGGAAGAAACTGAAATACTTGAGAACATTGAAAATCATGAAGAAGTAGGTCAAGAAACAGATCAGCAACTACGTCAAAGAGGAGAAGAGAAAATAAATGAAATATTACGTATGTTAATGAAAAATTTGTAGCTATACACCTCACCTTCTAATCCTTTTCCATATTATTTAAGTGGTAATAAAAATTAAATAAATAATAATGTAAATAAAAAAATACAAAAGATAATAATGATAAATAAAAAAAGGGGATTTTTGTCCAAATATGTTATCACACGGTTCTGTATGCATACAAATATACATGCACAAGCATAACACGTAAGTTGACATGTGTTTGTGTATGTGTGTAAGCGTGTATGTATGCATACAGCAAGTGCGCTTACAGTACGCCTTCTTACATGCTTTATATTTTTTGTTAATTGTATACGTTAATTTTTATTCCATTTTACTTTTCTTCTTTTTTTTTTTAATTTCAAAGGGAAGAATGGGTTAAAGGAGAAAGTAATGTTTTATTTGTAAAATAACAACATTGAAATACATTGAAAAACCAGTTGTTAATTAAATAGGAAAAATTGAATAAAAATAAATATGAAAATATTATTATGGCAATACTAATATTCAGAGAGATTAAATGAACTTTCTTTTTTAATTGAAACGCTCTCAGAATCAGACTGAAGTTTCTTTAACTGCATTGCATATTTTCTTTTCCGCATATCTTCTACTTCCATCGGAAATTGCATTAGTTTAAGTTGTTCCTTAATAAAAATTCTTCGTTCATTAAAAACTAGCCTTTGAAGTTCCGGCGTTAATAACTTCTCCGTTTCTTCATTTCTTCAGTGTCTCCAGTAGGCCTCTTTCTCTTTTGTACTTGCTTTTTGTCACTGTACTTGGATGTAGTAGATGTCGATTCATCAGATAAGTATACTTCAGGGTTATCTACATTATTTCTTTCTCTACATCAGTTCCAACTTTTGCAGCACCCGGAATTTTGTGAATGTTTGGTTTTTCATAGCCTCTAATATTTTAGTAAAATCTGTCTCCCTTTGCCGCAGTTGAATAATTTTATTGCCCGTTTCATTTTAATCTGTTTTCTTTTTAACTTCACTTTTGATATTATTCAGTTGTTTTTGGTTTTTCAACAGGAGTTGCAATTTCCAAGCTTGATTCATATTTTTTTTAAACATAACCAAGCCTTCTCTTTTTGTTTCATAACGGTGGTAGTAGTTGATCTTTTTAACACAGTTTCGTTGCCCTTCAATGCATTGACAAAACTAATTCTTTTGTCTTCAACAGACACTTTTCCCGAGGTTGGAACAGAGAACTGTGTTTCGTCTTCACTACTTGACATGTTGCTTGAACTTGATAAATAACAGTGAAATACTGAAGAAATATTGATTTCGATTGGTCTATTTTCATGTTTAAACAGGAGTCTCATAAACATGTTAAAACAGGCACACATATAAACCGTAAAATTATTTAAGTAATACTTGAGTGATATCAAGTAATACTTAAAAACTACAAGTAATTACTTGAAAACTACATTAGAAATACTTTAAGTTTTAGTAATTACAATTACTAAAAGTAAAAGTTTATTCACTCAGAATCAAGTAATTACTTTTTACAAATAGTATTGCTTTACTTAAAAAAAAAACTTTTCAGTAATTACTTTTTTTTATTTACTTCACTCTTTATCTGTGATATTGATTGTACGTTTTTTAATAAAACTAGCTTTTAAGTTCTTTTTTTGTTTTTATTTAATATCAATCATTTCATTCCGGGCGATGATAACGTAAAGACGTTTTCGCCCACGAAAAACACAAAAAAAAAAACCAGAGCTCGCTTATTGGTTACTATACTATCGACATTTATTTCTCGATCTAAACAGCCGCATCGACCTGTTTACTTCATGGTCAGCATTATCCAAGCAGGCTTTGCAATCGTTAAAAGTGATTTCTTTCTTTTACCACGTTTTTCTTGACATATTTTGCTTTTCTGATCACCTTATCATTAGCGGTGTGGAAGGTGTACAGCTTAGGTCTCAGTACGGTATAATCCGTAATCACAATACCGTTTAGCTTAGTTCACACGATACGGTTTCGGTAGTTTTCCCGAATAGGTTTTTTCACGGTCTATAGTAGTGGCGCATGCATTAAGAGCATGAGCACGTTCACACGATTCGGTTGTTAACTGTATAGGTAAAATCATCGTATACGGTGGAATTAAATTCGGTTTTGCCAACAGAAACCGTATTCACAGATTCGGTGAAATAACCGAATCGTTTGATAGCGGCGCTTGTACAAGTATCTGAGTAGCGCTATTCACACCACAGTTTCTGTACTGTACGGCAAGGACAGACCAGTCGGCGTTTTGCATTGTGTTGACTCCTGCTTCATTAGTTTTGTGTAATAGTATCCATTTTATAGTATAGAAGATATTAATAATATAAATACCGAAATGTTGATTGATCTGGTACGAGAATGACCTGCAATATGGGATACGTTTTTAGAATCCTATAAAGACAAACATATTAAAGAATCAGCTTGGCGGGAAATATGTATGGCGTTGAATGAAGGGTTTCAGGCTATGGAGCAACAGCAAAGACAACAATATCGTAAGTTGAAGTTTTTTATTCTTTTTACTAAATTAAAACAATTTTACATAAGCCTTTATAATATTAAAAACTTACTTTTCGACATTAAATAATCATAGTTGCACAAAAAATAGCGTGATTACTACGAATAATATCATTATTATGGCAACTTCATAATAACTTCATCATTATTATTATTATGACTTGACAACTTCATATTGCCAAGGAAGTGACCCAGATTCAGAAACAAAATAGTCAGCGAATATTGCCCTTACTGAATTAGCATCTTTGCCTCCCCGCCTAGTTTGTGTATTTGTCAAATTACGCAGATTATTTTTCCCTTGTTTTGGACAGGAGGTGTTCAAATTTAAACCATCTTTTTCACGGACAAAGTTATATAATACTGTGCAAGCTTTAACAATCCAAATCTCAACACCCACATCTAAAGGCCTATGAAATATTCTCCATTTATTGGCTAAAATTCCAAAGGCACATTTTACGTATCTTCTAGCTCTTGTTAGGCGGTAATTGAATATTCTTTTCTTAACGTCTAAATGTGTTCCACCATAAGGTTTCATTAACTATTTGTGTAATGCAAAACCCTCATCTCCAACTAGCACATACGGAACATCGGTATTTGAGTGTTCGTTCAAAGGCCTTGGTGTCGGAGTATGCAAATTATTTTCGGTTAACAGTTACCAAAAAGTAGTCGTTCTAAAGATTGAAGAATCGCAGTCTGTACCATACGCCCCAACATTTGTATATATAAAACGATAATCTACAATCGCTAACAATACAATTGAGAAATAGTTCTTGTAATTAAAATACATTGAGCCACTGAATGGAGGTTTTATAATACTGATATGTTTCCTGTCAACGGTACCAAGGCAATGTGGAAAATTTACTTTCGTCTGAAATTCGTTTGATATTTCCTCCCATGAGTCAGATGTGTCTGGTAATCGCACAAATTCGCTGTGCATATTGTTCCATATTACTTTCGTTACTTCCTTCACAGTGTTGCTGATAGTTAAAACACGGACTCTATAGTAATAATGAAGATCTTTAAATGAACAACCAGACGCCAAATATCTGCAACAAATAAAAAAATTGAATTGCTTTTAATACCAAATTACTGTAAACTAAAACACAGTAACGTAATATTGTTTTACAGTCAATATATTTTTTTTACAGGCAAACTAATTATCAAAAAGTGGACACAAAAAAGAGATTCTTGGATGTAATCCATGAAAAAAACAAAACCAACAAATAACTACTGTTTCTGCTTCAAAACTATCACGTTTTTATATATACCGTGAACAAACGAATTTGTTGAAAAAAATTATTACGGATCCAACAGTCACCCACGAAAGTACAGACAACAAAAACGAAGAAAGCAATGAGGTTCGCGAATATCCTGAAAACGAAGAAAACTGCGAAACTGACCACCAACCAACAACCAAACCGGTTTCCTCTGGTGTAACAAAGAAAAGGAGGACGATGCAGAACTATGAATTGGATTCTAAACTGATAAAATTCATGGAAAATCAAATGAATATTTCAACTAAAGGCACAATTAATACACAAAGTGACCGCCATTTATCACTGTTTACTAGCTTTTTGCCCTCCTTGTCGTCACTTACTGATGACCAGATTTTGGAATTTCAGTCAGGTGTTATAAGTTTGTTACAAAGAATTAAAAGAAGCACAATGGCTCAATCGAATATTTCTGAACCACAAACTTCTTCACAACCTCAAACTTACTTACAAGCCCAACAAAATATGAACTATTGCGGTTGGCAAAATGTAGGTTATTTTACTCAGCCGTGTAACCCATATTTACCTCAGTCAAATACTGCAGGCACCAAAACTACACCTTTCCTTCAAAATAGGATGTATCCAATATTTTTCATTTCGGTTTCTTAACTTTTGTTGACGGCGGCGATAGCAATACAAACGAAAAAACATGTTTGTATTCTTTACATCCATCTTCCACAATATCACAATCAAGACTGGATCAATCAAGAACGCGTGAAGGAAAACTGATCTGTGTGGAAAACGCAGAATTCAATCGGTTGAATAAACAATTAGGCAAAACACCGAACCGAAACCGTATCGTGTGAACTAATACTTTGCTTCATCTTTAAATCTTATAAGTACCTTTTTGTTCATACATGAATAATTCTGATGGTCTTTCTCATGATCCGACGTATCAAAGTGGCAGATCAGATCTGGACCTCTCATGTGGTCTTAAAAGTCATCGGTTTCGATCTCGTAGATGAAGCTATCGGAATCCATATACAGTAGCTGTATTTTAGAACCGTAGTTGGACTTCTTCACAGAGTAGTGAAAATCGTGCATTAATGTTTTACTTATGTCTAAAATTGTTAGGCCGATATAGACGGGCTTATCGAGATAGAAGGTATCTTTCCACATTTCTACACCGACCAAGTTTTATTTACATATAATACGGTCTTTGATTGTGGCGATGAGATTGGATAGTCGTTTCTGGACAGTTACTAGTTCGAAGTGGATTCTATTCCGGACATTCTCCATACATTTACCGAACACCTAGTTGTTCATTACTTTGTAAAAGAATTTCTCGTAATCATTCCTCTCTTTTCATCTTAAAGCAGTGTTGAGATCGATAAAGCCTTTTAGCCAAGGACTCTTGACAAAACTGTAACATTTTACGCAGCTTTGTCACGAGCAATCCATTTCTGATGGCCTGCTTTAGCGCGACATAATGACAAACGTAGTACATTTTTGGAAATAGTGTAGACAGTGATTTTCTAGTCGGAACTGGGCGGCTTTTCATTAGTCGGCAGAAAAGGCAGCTCGTTGTGTAAATCGTGGAGACGAGAAGGATTACATCATCGACCTGGACAACGTAACCGATCTCTTCATCGTCTGCTGCGACATTGACTATCGAATACGCGTTGGTTTTTTCGTTCGTCTACCCATTCGAATTGCTAATGAGGAAGGTGACGACACATACTCCAGCCGATGCCGTGTTCGCATCGACATAGACGATATATCGATTGGGTTGGCTTGGATTTTTTTTTTATACGGAGTTTTGGTCTCAGAATGTTTCTTTACGCATGTCGTAATACCGCCTCTTATTCCTGACTCGATAGATATGTACATGTCCCGATCAGTGAGCAACTACAATTGAATTACCGTTTTATACAGCATAGCGTCGAAGGCCAGCCCTGAACCTGATACGTAATAGGGCTGCATTTAGATTATATATGATCAAGCACAGCGATCGAAAGTTTTCGAAGAGTAAGCCAGTAACAGGAAGTCTCACTTCAGGTATCTGTAGCTATATCCACCTAATATACGACAGTTGAATTGATTCCACGCATTTTGTGCAGGTTTGTAATCGTCTTCGCCTCTGTATGAGTCGGTTAGTGTGCTGTAGAACTTTTTAGACAGCTACGTCATTTCTTCGAGCTTTGACTAGGAGTCTGTGTAGTCGTAAGGATATATATCTTTTCTTGTCACTAGCGGCAAGTCTAATTCGTTGAAGTACCTCCGGATATGCTGGAATGCGTCTTTTGGTAAGTTGGACACCAGTTTGTCTAAGCCAGCCGCAATAGAGTGGAATGTGTCCACGTATTTTACTGATATATTTTCGCTGATTTTCTTAGTAAAGGTGATGAACTTTTCAGTCGTTTTCGGTACTACGTATATCATTTTACCATCATAGTCCAATTCTCTTATGGTGAAAAGAGAGTCTTAACCCGACAGGTTGTAGATGAAGACGGGGATACTGGTTTGCGTAGTCCTGCGCAGGTTGCTATTGTGCCCCTTTGTATCACAGTGCCGCTTTGGATCTGTCGGTAAAGTGGCAATGGTCTCTCACCTTTTTCCACTTCAGAACTGAACAGTACTTTACACATCTTGCAGTTATCAGTTGTGTTGTATCTCGATTCGTCTTCAGGTGTAAATACCATGTTTCGTTTCAGTTTATCTGCCACTTTTGACGTTATTTCAGGTAATTATCGTACAAAGTGTTGTGGGACAATAGGACCTCTGTATTGCAATGGTGTCTGAGGTAATATCTGCTTTATTTCATCGTCAACATAGCCATAAGACACAAAGTGCAAGGTGTAGCTTAAGCCCCATGTTGTTGTGTGACATATGTATAATTCTTGGTCGATGATGGACAGTATGGAGTCGGCTTTAATATACACTTAACGTCAGCGTATGTGATGACTGAAAAGGAAACATGATTAGTAATACTTAAACGATAGTAAAGGCGGCTTACCATCTTCATTTTTTTTTGTTTCACCTCCAGAATCACCGTTAGGTTATATCTTCAGAGGATGAGATGAAAGAATTGTAGCGTGTGTGAAAAATGCCATGCCTGACCAG
>JAAAKQ030235355.1:0-11197 GCA_010016005.3 Zanna intricata | reverse complement strand
TTTCGTTAGATAACAACAAATAACTCTCCAGAGAACTGTATTGTCGAGATATTTTTTTTTCTTAAACGAAATTATATATATATATATATATACAATTTAAGGTGACTGTATATATATAGATATATTTATTGAACAAAACGAGATCATAAAGCATTCACTAATTTTTATGTCATTTTTCCGTTGTTTGCAAACCAAAATTAAATTTTATATTAAAAGATTTTCCAATGCATAGACATAATTAGTTATTTCACGCTGTTAAAATTTACTGACGTGAAACATCTTTAAAATCACACCGAAAGATACGGATTCCAAAACAGAAATTTGTAGTGTACTGCGTTAATAACTCCTTACCTGTTAGTCTAAGGGACGTAAATGCAATATGATTATATAAATTACATGGTCAGTTCACCGATACGACATTGAATCTGAGTCACTGGTGAGCGGGTTAGAGGGAGGAGGCACAGTGCAGATCGGCCAAAAATGGCGCTCTCGGTCATTTCCATTCGGTGTAGCTCACGACTTAGATATGATGACGTGGTCTTTCGTGTGTTTGTGTTTAGACTTTCTCGAGATAGACTGATTTAAGTAATAAGTGTATTTTTGACAATATTTATGCGTAAAAAATTAAAGTAAACGTGTAAAAATGTATAAAATTCAGTACATCAGCCTCAACCTGCGCAAAAGCCAGCTGGAAATATAAATTACGCATATTGTTGGAAAGGGGAGGTTATGATCCACGAACAGGTACCCAATGTGCGGTGCCGAATGAGTGAGATTGTTTCGGGAGCATTACAAAGCTGGCAGGGCGCTCTCGACGGCACGAGCACCTCTACCAGTGCTGTACGCCAACTAATGTACATAATGAGTGGAAATAACACCCATACATCTGTTCAAAACGTTGTCAGACTGATGAATATCAACATCAGTATAATTGTTGCGATGCAGGACCATTGGTGACGATATGGAAATAGTGGTGAATGCGCTCTATGAAGTTTCACATTCCAAAATAGTGTCTTCAAAACAGGGGCAAACCGATCCACTAAAAAAGTCGGAAGCAGATCGTATACGGATGCCGCCATTGCTCAGCAAAAAATGAAGGAAACATTAGAGTCCGGTGACATGGAAGATTTAAAGGACGTTATCAACAAAGATGGTCTAGACAGATATTCCAGCATTTGAAGTTGTTAGAGATTTTCTTGCGGAAGAAGATTTGGGCGCACAAGTGTTTATGCTAGCCAAAAAAACACTGGGGTAAGAATCCAAATGCTGAGAGGATTAAGAAACTTGAACCAGGTATCCTGAACCAAGATTATCCTAACCAATGTACCTAGAGAATAATTACAACATCCCAGGTGGGACTCTTATGAAGAAAATATATAACACTGAAATTTATTATTCTGAAGACGATGACGAAGATAAGAACACGGTTTTCGTTATAATGATGGAGGAAAATCACAAGGATATGGCTGGGCTAGTGGTCCTAACTCTTAACAAAATCATACTAGCGGAAACTGGCAACTTACGGTTTATCGCACCGGGTGACAAGTTCTGTAATTCCCTTGAATTTTGGTCAAGAAGAAACAAGACTTTGTCAAAAACCACAGGCAGATCATCGACCAAAAAAGTAATGGTCAGCAAACCTGACGTTCTTTATGCAGACTTAATAAAGGAAGTTAAAAATAGTATTGGGGATTAATAAACCGAAGATATTTTAACAGTCAGAAAGGGCACGCATAAACAATGGAACTGAGGATCATAAGTATATTCGAGAAGCGGGAGAGCATGATTCAACGCTTGCGCACCCAAATTGAGAATGCAATTATCTCAGATTGACCCCAAGAAATCAGATCCATAAAAGACCTTTCACATAAAAGGCTTAGACATGAACTCGTCGGCAGAATGTGTAGTAGATGCAGTTAAAAAGAAGTAGAGGCAGATATCCAGACTAAATTAACTTCTCGAAAGCCACAATTTCAGCTGCAGCCAGCGGTGTGTCGCTGTTAAAGAAGAAATAAAGAATAGAAATCGGCTGGCATTCGTGCTGGATTGAGCCGACAATCGAAAAAATCCAATGTTACAGATGCTGGGAGTCTGATCATCATTTTCATGAGTGTCAGGGACCAGCCCGCTCGAAGCTAGTGTGGTAGACCGTGACACCAGATCAGAGACTGTGTAGAGCCAATGCAGTGTCTGGATTATGGACAGTTCGGACACACGGATCGGAGGCCGGTTTTGCTATTAAAGCCAAAAATGAACTGCCTGTAAATTAATACGACAGAAGCACATCTACGCATGACCTTGCGTGGCAGTAGGGTTGACCTATTCCTGGGGGAGAACATAGCGTATACCAATGCAGCGTTTTAGTGTCCCTCACCCCACCTTATCTTGAGAGCAGGTAACACAATTAATTAAAGAACTTTTTCAGACTTGAGAATCAGCGCAAATCGATACTTTGCCATTCGAAAATAGCCCTTTAGCATCGATGAACTCAAATATGCGACGTCGAGAATTAATCCAAATAAAAGCTCTGGCCTGGGCGGCTCCGAGGTCCTTGCTGAAGATACTGTGTGGATTTAATAAATCAACCGGTAAGTACCGGCTCGTTCCAGCTTCTTGAAGCAAGGCAATTTACTTTTGATACCGAAACACTCACAACACGTTCAAGAAGAAGTTTCAGACCCATTTGCCTTTTGCCAACGCTAGGAAAAATATACGAAACACTGCTAGCGAAAAGAGTATGGTCCGAATTAAACAACTTTGGCGGATTATCACCGAACCAATATGGTTTTATATAGGGGGATCAACCGTGGATGCTTCATGTACATTCCATTGGACAAAGACTAGCAGAGCAGGTACCTGGAGAACCAGAAGTATTCCCCTGATGGTTCTGCTAGATGTCCGCAATGCCTTTAATAGCCTACAATGGCAATGAACTAGATGTGTAGACACGACATCAGTGAGTACTTGTGCGCTACAATCAAGGAGTTCTTGTAATATCGAGACTTGTTAACTGCATCTGAATTGTCTTTAGTATGAAAGGAGGGGTACTGCAGGGCTCCGTCCTCTGCCCTCTCCTTTGGAACTTTCGATGGTGTGAGATTTAGGGCTGGGGGTTTAGATTCCGGGAGGGGGTGAAATTGATCGCTTTGACGTTGCTCGTCCTGGGTGCCACAGAGAACAAGATGGAAGATAAGGCGAACAAAGCTAATAACACAAATAAGCATTTTGATGCATAGTAGAGATCTCAAACTGACAATACAGAAAACGCAAATGGCTACATTGTCGGCAAGCGGAAGATAAGGTCAATTAAAGTTAAGATATAGGAAACCATTACAGAATCTTCACCATATATTAAATATTTGGTGTCTGGATATCACATAATGGACTATTTAGCCAACATAATAATAAAAAAGTCAGAAAGATGTATTAACCCTCTGAGTCACCTGATGGGGGTAAAATGGGGGCCTAGCTTCACAAAGAGGAAGTTACTTATGAGAACTGCTACGACTATAATTTTATATGCGGTTCCTGCGTGGTATAAGGCTTTAATGTCAACGCAAAATTAATATCTTTTCAAAGAAGAATAAACTTAAAAATTACATCGGCTTACAGGAAAGTGCCTACAAACACTGCTGCAGTACTGGCGAGGGTGATCCTGATCAAGATCCATTCTAGGCAGCTGAAAAGATCATATAGCGGCATGCCAAAAAAAAAGACACAACCGTGCTTGCAATGGACGAATGGCAAGTAGAATGAGACCAAGTGCATACCAGCCAGTGGACGAAAAGACTTAATCCTAGATTGGGACCATGGTTAGGGAGGGACCAGGGGGATGTGAATTATTACTTCGCACAGCTCCTTTCTGGCCACGGAGTATTTGTTGAATATTTACACAGGTTCAAGAAAAGAGATAGACCGAACTACATTTATTGTAATAATTGACACACTCCCTTACATACATTTTTTGAATGTACCTGATGGAACAATGTTAAGAAAAGGAACACCTAAGTTGGCTGAGACCGGACAACACTTTCTCTAAAATGTTGAGTGGTATACAAGGATGGAACGAAGTACAGAAGTTAGTCACTAACATTCTGCAGGGAAAGGAAGAAGATTACCGTAACCGATTACACTAAGAACTCAGAAAGAAAAAAAAGAGGGGAAAAGACCCGAACCTTATAGAAAAGGCGGACGGGATGGGGCTCGGGAACGGTATAACCGGATCCAATGCACCTCACACCTGAAGCTTGAGGCAGGCATTTAAGATCCAGACCCGGCGGCCCAACCTGCCATGCCGGATCTACAGCCAGTAGCGGGGAGGGCAATTAGAGGCAAAGGACACCCCGTGGATTTCGCTATACTTAAATGTAGGTCCGACTCAGGGGGAAGAGAAAAAAAGAACCGTTGTTGTGCAGCGGACCAACGCTGAAAACGGTATTTAAAAACAATCTATTTGGTTTATCTTGCGGCGGTTTTTATCGACTTTTGTACGATAGAGATTTAAAGTTGGCGAAAGCTCGCAACATTCGTTTTCTTCAGAATTAATTCCCCGGCGAAAATGAGCGATATCCGTTTATATAGATCCTGTAGCAAGTCGATGGATGCCAATAAAATGTCAATGCAGTCTTGCTAAAACGGATTTTGATATCCCGCGAAGCCGGACAGTCTGCCACTGCTTGACCCGATCAGTGATTGGCTGATTTTGCCGCGGTTACTCTTTATGCAAATTTGTCGTCTACGATACTAAGATATTTACGGTATGAGGTGATCAACGTACCTGTCGATATAGTACATAGTCAATGTCTCGTTTTTATTTCAATGCGATACACTCAAAGCGACTCGTTGACATAAAGACCGACCTATTTATTTGTAGAGTTGGCCAAAGGGAAAAAACTAAAATTTTCGATTGGAGGCTTTCAGTTTTTTTTTTTTTTCAAAAAATACCCTGGTGGCTCTCTCATTTAACTCTACAGATAAGTTAGTCGGTCTGTAGCTCGGAGAAACTTCATCCAAGGTTTGTAACGTGAAACGTTACACAGCCCAATCCGATTTTTTCGAGAAGGTATGTAGAAAACATTTTTCGCAAAATATACACGACCTACATCGATTAATGAAGCGATTGTAAACGTAATACACGAGTATGTTAATTCGGGTACGGGGAGAAATTGAGAATATATTGGATATTTTAACAGCAAATGTATGAATTTTTGTTCTCATTTAATCCATGTTCAGAATCTCAGCATTCTTTTATGTACACCCTTATAGTTTACATTCTGTGTACGCTACAAGTTCGTTTTGTTCGTTTTGTATATCGGTAATGGTGATAGTAAAATATGTAAATAATAAAAATTAATGATATATTTCTAAAATGGTGGAATATACCTTTTCGAATTCTACTTGTAAAACTAATCAAAAAATATCATTAGGAAAACTGGTAATTTCTCCTTCGTTCCGCTGTCCGCCCTTTTTGTTATTTTTATATAAAAACTTATATCTCAAATTCGGATTGACGAATCACATTACTGCTTAGTATGCAAATCGCTATTAAAATTAGCAAAAAATTAAGACTTAATTACATTGGCAAATTACAAAATTGCGGCCATGTTTATTTTTCAAATAGTTATTTCTCCATAAATATTAATTTAACCAAATTATTAAAATATTAAGACTTCTATTTTGAACAAAATGAAATTTTATTTTTTTAGATCAGTTAACCAATAGCCGGGTTATAGGAGAAAATCTACGTTGTAATTTAATGTCTGTTTTCATATTATCCCACTTTAAGTTCGATTTCATTAAATATTAATTGTTTTCATTTATTTTAGTTCTAACTAAATTCAGTATCAAGTAAATTAGTATCAAATTAACTAATAATTTTCTCATATAATAATTATGACACAAAATTACAACTCCCAATAACTCGACTAAGTGTTAACCGATTATAAAAAATAAAAAGTCATTTTGTTCAAAATAAAAGGCTTAATATTTTAACTCTTTTGATAAAAATAATATTTACGGAGATATAACGGATTGAAAAAAAAAATAATTCGATAATCAGAACTCGAGAAATAAATTTTTATTTAAAAATAACAAAATGGCGGACAATGAGAGAACGAAGAAGAAATTCATATTTTTCGTTTAGTTTTACAAGTAGAATACGAAAACGTACAGCCAACCCACCTCATTTGAAACACTCTGTATAATCGTAAATATTTACAATTAGAAATTGTAATCTATACTAAAAACATAATTTAAATTCACACACACACACACAAATTTAAAGTTTAATGGGTTGTTTATAATGACAAACAAAAAATAATTTTATGAATTGAAAAATTTTTATTTATAATATGCATAAAATTACGTGTAAAGAAAAATAAATAATTTAAATAAAAACTTAAGAAGAACGAGGTAATTGAATTATTTTTCAATAACGTTAAAATTACATGTAATGTTACATAGAGATAGATTGCAGTGTATTTAACAACACAAGTATGAAACGGATCGTGTAATTTTCCAACCGTCAGTATTTGCTGGTGCCACATCTATTAGATATATAATTCAACAAAACACACAATATCTCTTTCTTCTCCCATTTTGAAATACTGGTATTTGAAAAAAATAAATATTTTAATCGATTATGAAGTAAAAAAGAAAATTTTGTCAATGACGTAAATGAGGATGTCAATATCGTAGAATTAATTTATAAGTATATTATTACTGTTAGAATTTATATTAATATCATTTGATAATTGGTGTAATCTCCTATTACGGAGTTAAACAAACATTTTCAAAATTGACAAGAGAGTAATTTAAAAGTTACTGTCTTAATAATAATTTAAAGGTATCTAAATAATTATACAACAACATGTAAATATTAAATACCATCATATAAATATTTAATTAATTTTAAAGTTTAAATAAATATCAATAAGCTACAGAATGTTCCAAAAAGAATTCTCCGATTTGAATTGTTTATATTTAAAAAAGCTATATTATATTATTAAAGGGAAAAGAGTTTTCTATGTTTGATCGATATCAACGTAATTTTTATCCATGTTTCTAGGCATAACCGAGAAGGTTTATAGATATATTTCATCTCGAAAATTTCCGAAAATATATATTTTTAGTATTACAGTTTAATCAATTGAAGCGCAAATTACGAGTATAATGATTTGAATGAACGAACAGGAATGAACTGAAAGATTCGAATCGATCGAATGAATAATATTACAAAAATAATAGAATTATATTTACGTTAAATAAAATAATATTGGACAAATAAGTGTAAACAATTCCTGTTTAAAAATAATGGGTATCCCGTGGGGACTATGTGTAAGGCTAGAGTGGTAAAGTTTGCGAGCACCTTTTGGGAAGTTAGACCAACCATTACCTTCACCCGGTAACAAACGGTGTACCCCTGGGGTGCTATTTTTAGAGGTGAAATCGGTGCTCATACACTACCCTACTAAAGGGGCCATTTGTATGTGTGTTTTGGTATGTATGTCTATGTTTGATGTCTCACATCTTATTAATCCAGAATTACTGGGCTGATTTTGACTAAACTTGGTCAAATTATTTCTGAATATATAAAATTGATGCTATTAAATTTTCAACTTAAAGGTCAAGAGGTGCAGGCTGCAGAACAAAGTCATAATGTCCTGATTAATGTCATATTTTTCTTACACATATTTTTAACAATTAAAAAAAAATATTATTTGCGAAAATTTTTTTTTAAATTGCACCCCTCCTCATAAATGCTCAAACTAGTGGATATACTGCGTCAATAGTACCCGCTGTCACCAGGAACGCTAGTGTAGCACTAAATTAGAGCTGTACAAAAAATATTGATTAAAAATATGATAAATATTTTTAATTAAGTTGTACGAATAAGCCGTGAATTAGAAACAACCCACTGTTGTAGGACTTCCCCAGAACGAGGCTTTGGCCGCGTGAAATTTATTTACTTATTTGTATTCTGGTATGACTATTTATTCGATTTACAGAAAATTTGTAAAAAAAAATTAGGGACTGTGGTGGCTTCTTATCTATGTATACATATAAAAGTCTGATGTGGACACCAAATGACTTCCTTGTACGCTTATTAAATTACATATACATATTTAAAAAAAATTAAAAGTACACACCGTTAGGAGTCGGAAAAAGTAAATGCAAAAAGGAGCGAGTGAAAATGTTTGATTGAAATAAGACACAATTAGAGGGTAGAAAATAAAGGGTAGTTATTATTATTTAAGGAAAGAATATGGTTAGAAGATAGGTTGAGAAGTAATGGGAGAGATATTACAAGGAGAGGGAGAAATTACTATCCTTTTGCCCACACACCTTGATGCCTCCTGATGTAAACGTTGTTCTAACGTTTACCACATCATAAGAGGTACTGATGTACAAAATTGAACACCTGTCAACGTTGACCTTTTTACGAAAGGTCAAGCTTGCACAGGTTTCAACGTGGTTTATAAAGAGAGAATCAGATAGAACTGGAGATAGAATGAGAGAGCGAAAATGTAACACTGATATACCCGATTGAAGTAACAATGCGTACAGGTATAGAAAAAGAAAGTACAGTAAAAGAAGGATAAATAATATTGTACAGAGTATTTCAAATGAAGTTGGTTGGTTGTACTTTTTCGAATTCTACTTGTAAAACTAAACGAAAAATGTCCTAGGAAAAATATGAGTTTCTTCTTCGTTATCTCACTGTCCGCCATTTTGCTATTTTTAAATAAAAATTTATATCTCGAGTTCTGATTAACGAAATATTTTTTTTTTCAATCCGTTATATCTCCGTAAATATTATTTTTATAAAAATTGTTATAATATTAAGCATTTTATTTTGAACAAAATGACATTTTATTTTTTTAAATCGGTTAACAGATAGCTGAGTTATGGCACAAAATGTAATTCTGTGTCATAATTATTATTGTGAGAAAATTATTACTTAATTTGATTAATAAATAACAAACAATGTTTAATTGAATTAAATGTAAAATGGAAGACAAGAAAACAGACACAAAATTACAGCACCAATTTTCTCCCATAACTCGGCAACCAACTTTAAAAAATAAAATGTCACTTTATTCAAAATAAAAGTCTTAATATTTTTGAAATTTGATAAAAATAATATTTATGGAGATATAGGCGACTGGAAAATAAACTTGGCCACTATTTTATAATTTGCGAGAATCCTGATTTTTTGTTAATTTTAATACATTATTAACAAGACTCTTTTCAGTTAATATTAATGTGATTCTTCTATCCGAACTTGAGATATACATTTTTATATAAAAATAACAAAATGGTGGACAGCGGGAAAACGAAGGAGGAGAAATTTCCATTTTTCCTAATGCATGTGTTCATACTTCAAGAATATGTACTACTTTTTTAATTCGTTTTGAAACCTAACACTTTATCCTTTTTCCTTAATGAACTCATTTATATACTCAATATACCGCTTAAATATTTGTATGTTATTAAAACAATGTATCCTACTCTACTAAACGGCTTTTGTATGTGTATTTGTGTGTGCGTCTCCCTTAGCTTAGCACCGGAATGTACAGATCACTAGCGGAAAATCCCGATTCGTTAGTATCAATTTCTAATTTAACCTTTGTTACATCAATTTTAATGTTTTCAATTTCAATTTCAATTTTCATTTCACCCGCGAATTGCTTACCAGTCAAAAATTCTTTCAGTTTCCCAAACAAATGGTAGAAGAAGAAGCTAAGTCCCGATTATATTAAGATGATCGTAAATATCCCATCCAAATGTTCTCAGTAAATCACGTATTGGATTCGCAACATGTGGACGTGCATTATCGTGCAGCAGGATGACGCCGTCGGTCAGCCGCCCTCGTTCCCGATTTTGAATGGAACGCCTTAACTTACGTACAGTCTCGCAGCAGACATCTACATTTATAGTCGTTGCACGCGCCATGAAATCGATCAACAGTATGCCAAACCAATCCCAAAAGACTGTCGCGATCAATTTTTGTCCAAATGGCTGTGACTAGACCTTTTTCGGTTTGGTTGGAGGTTGAAAATGACGGCAGATGGTAGAGTGTACATCGAATTTGGCTGGTGTCGGGTCAAAGAATTTGTAGATGTTCAGCGCTGCTTTAAGTGCTGCAGATACGGCGATAGGGCAAAGTTCTGTCCTAATAAGGACGTATGTTTGCACTGCGGTGATAAAGGCCATAGGCGTGAGGCGTGTCCGCGTAAGGCAGAGGCTCCGAGGTGCATGAACTGCAAGTGGTTGCGCAAGCAATGTGCACAGTCGGCGGCACCATCGATTTTCCTATTCATTTTATAACTTAATAACTCACACTTAATCAAAGATACTACAACAATGCGGTGTGTACATTACTAACGTGACCATGAACGAGTCAAATTCGCCAACCTTAAGGAGAGAAATATCCTAGCGGTCTTTACTTTAGAGATATTTCTGATATAATTGAATAAAAGTAAAATACATCAATTTACTTTTGACAAACGCTCGATATTTATTCGTAAACTTTAGTTTTGAGTTAATATAGAAGATTGTTTGGAGCTCAGTATAAAAAAGTAATAAATAATAAAAAAGTATATAAAAAAAAAAAACCAACTTTTTCTTCTACATACCTAAAACATATCTTTTAAAGCATTAAGCGATGTGAAAGAACGCACTCGACCTAGTTTCGACACGTGTCTTAACTATTATAGTGTTTCAACGGTTTGTATCGCTTTACGTTACTTCGCTTCGCCCTTTTCTTCCTTTATCCTCTGCCTTTTCTTCGTTCATTCTATTATCTTATTTTTTTAGTTCTATTTCTGCTCTAAGTATAGGTGTAACAAAAAAAAATCGATGCTCTTTAGTACAATAAAAAAAAATTACAGGTGGTTATTTGCACCACTTATATAAAAGAAAATTGTAAATTGAACATAACAAACACAAGTGTGCATTTTTTTTGTGTATTTATGCGTGCGAACCTATGTATGGTATGTGTATATATGTGCATAAAAAGGAAGCAAATACGTTTAATTTTAGCGGACAAAACATCGTTATTCAGTATTCAATTATTAAATAACATAATGGGTAAAAATAAACTTTAAAACAGTTTTAATTTGTTTAAATATATATTGCTTTTTTTCTGGTCTTCAGTCATTTGACTAGTTTGATGCAGCTCTCCAAGATTCCCTAT
>JAAAKQ030235344.1:0-11197 GCA_010016005.3 Zanna intricata | reverse complement strand
AAAATTGAACAATTACTGGAGTTGGAGCACCAATCATTGATCAATTTACAGCTCATCGTCCTCTTAAACGATGAGCTGTAAATTGATCCTCTCGTAGATCAATATTCATTTTGCTCAGAAGGTCAGATATCTTACTGTTAATATTTTCTGCCTGCCTTCTTATCCGGCAGTCCAACAACCAAAACGTTCCTGGACCGCGTATAAATTGCCTTTCGGATTCAAAATCAACCCTCAAGGATGAGACCTCATCTCTAAGTGAAGTACACGTCACCTCGAGATCTTTAACTGCAACAAGATAGCCCTTTAGACGATCATCGAAACCAGAAATAATAGATCCCCTATGGGAAATCCTTTTACTAAAAACCTTCTCATGTTTTGTAATAATAATATTATTATTACTATTATTTCACTTTAGAATAATTTGCTATGAATTACCGCAAAAATGTCGTTTTAATGATGTAATTTATAACCTTGATTGTTAATGACTACTTTTCAATCAAAATCACTGCTTTCTTATTTTTAACAAAAATATTTAATACTATTATCTTAGACAAATTATTAGTTGTTTATTAAGCCGATACCGTTGTCCAATAATTATAAAAATGATTAATCGTAAATACTTATGAGCATTTGCTACTTTAAATAACCTTTCCCAAAATTAGGAAAATTAAAATTTATTGAAACATAAGATTAACTGAAATGAGTTAAAGGAAATAGTAAGAAAAAAATTCATTACGCCCAGAGTATAAGCTTGATAATTGACCGGTACTAGCACGCGATACTACAGATAATGTATCAAATTACAGGATGACAACGCTTATAGTGTTTTCATTTAGGTAGTAAACAAGAAATTTATTGTAATCAAATATAATTATGAATTACGCTCTTTTATTTAATAGCGATCGATATTACGTACAACTCCTATGTTGGAGGCAGCCTAATTATACCTTCCTGTTTAAAACTGGATAACTGGAAAATAAAACAAAACAAGAAAATTTATTATTCTGCTTTCAACTTCAGAGTCGCCCATTTTAAACGCAATATAATAGATTTTCCTTCGACAAAAAAAAAATTCGAATTAACCAGATAGAATTAGATCTTAATTAGACATTCTACAGCTGCTGCAGATTTGGGACTGAGATAATAATAGGAAAGTAATACTTTATCTTATCGGACCTTTAAGGTAAGTCTCTAGAATGAACATTGTATTTAATGATCTGGCTTCGCCTGGTATCGGTACTATTTCTCGACAATGAACCAAACGTGCTGATAATATATTCGTTTATACTGTATAATAAATAATTTAAGACTTTTATAAGATAATTTTACAATTATCTTCTTCGGTCATTATCACTGGTTTGATGCATTTCTGTTTTGCATTAATCGTTTAATTCTAGCGTTTGTTTAAAAGTAAACACACTCAACATTTGCTTTATGTATTCTAATCATTATCTTCCTCTATAAATTTTTACTTTATACATTTCCTGTCGTTAATTAGCTTAGGCAGCCATAATAAATGATTTATTTTTGTAGTTTTCTGGCCTTGTTCTTTATTCTCCTCCAGGCAAATAAATCATAAGTAGCCTTATTTTATCCCCTATGTCACAGTATTTGTAATTATATGATAAACGTACATACATTGAAATACAATATAAATCAATAGAAGTACAGATTCTTAGTTACTTTACATATTCACTTCGGGTGAAATTACCGACTAAAGTAAAGTATGAATTTTATTTTTTTACCAACTAATATATGTTGTGCGATGCTTTTGCGTTATGAAATACAACACTCATCTTCTAATCGTTAGTAAAAAACTGAAATAAAAGATACAATCTTATTAAATTTGTGTACAATAACGCTTCGAATTTATTCATTTTAACTAATCGCAATAAACTGCAAGCAATATAAATTCACATATCTGCACACATTTTTATAAAAATTTCTCTAGCTTTTATTAAAATACAATCAAAATAAAAAGGAAAATAAGAATTTTTTTTTTGTGTTAATGAAAGGAAATAATATTGAATAACAATGTAATACGGGTTCTCTCAGAAGACGAAGCTTGTTCACACTGACAGCAGAATGAGTGGCAGTTAAATAATGAATAACTAATTTGATAAATGATTATTTTGGGCCTGAACTGAATGAATATAGATTTGCTGACGGGTTAATGACAGGTATTTTCAAAAGAAATAAAATTATTATATTTAATTCCGGCACGTTTACTACTTCTTGTTGCATGTTTTGTTTAGAAAATCAAGTAATTAAGATTTTTATTGTATAATCTTTGCTTTTTTTTTAATTATTTTTTTAACTTCTTATATTCGTACATTAAATTGTTAAAAAATAAATAAACATTCTATCCTTTTTTTTTATAATTTGTACTTAGAAATTATCTTACACTATCCAAACGCACCTAATACCATAAACGGATGTATGTACTTGATTAAAATCCCTCGCATTCAGCTGCTTTAGAAATATGACACCCAAATTTATATAACTTTTGCCACATTCACAAATTGTATGGACAAAATTAACAATAAAATTTTATGGTACTGTTAATTATTAATAAACTTATTTTTCAAAGATTGATTTAGTCACTATCTGTTTAATAATATTTTGAATGCTGGATTAGTGATATAAGCAGGTGAGGACGACCTGATGAAAACTTTCTGACACTAGTTCTTGAGAATCAAACCTGGATTTATTAAGCGAGAAAGTAACATAATATTTAAAAGCGCATCAGTATAAATCGACTGAAGTTGCATCATGTAGATGCATGGATTGGAATAAACGGGGTACAAAGGTCTTAGTATGTGTTAGAGAAGAGAGACATACGTAAGATAGTTTACTGAAAACACTAAAAGCATTGTCCGCTTGCGTGCATATCATATCCTAAAACATAAATAAATTTTCAAAAAAGACAGAGTTTTTGCTATCTATATCTCTTACTCGGATTAACCTTTTCTCGTGCACTATAGGAAGTTCTATACAACGCAGCCTACACCTCGTTCCCATTTCACAAAATTGATGTTGTTTTGTAGATCTAAAGTAATCTCTGAATTTATTGTTACTTACCAGCATCGATATTTAGTTTCACCCCTATAAGCCAAAAGATACGTTCCTTGAAGTAAACATGCTAATTTAAAACTTAGGGGAGACTAAAGGTTTAATCTTCAACCGAACTTATTCATTCCATTTTCGGGTAGCAAGAAAGGTATGTTGCTACGTTGTTAATTTATTCCGCAGTCAGGGTTTACGGAAATTATCATTTTTAATTTAACTGAAACGAAAAAAAATTATTTAAGTTCACAATTTGTTAACTTACGTAGCTCGCTTAAATAATGTACTTCATTCATTTTTACGATACAATTAAAAGAAAGAACAATGAATTCTTTTTTACTACTCTAATAAAGAGAACGGAATCGTTACAGTATCGATAATATGGAAAAATAACCGGTCAGGCGATTACGTCCTTGATAGGTTAGGTTAATGAAAGGCGGTGACAACAGGAGATAGTGCAGAGACAAAGCAGGACATTCATAGTTACGAAATATGGTGGATGAGTACACTCATATCCTTAGGACGTACGACGGTTGATTCTCATATTAAACAAACGTGAGGTTAAAGCGGAGAAAAATATCCTTTCACTTAATGGCCGGTCTGCTGATCTCCGGCAGCCTCTAACACGCCTTCATATTACGTAAATTTAATTATTTACTTAAAACAAAGATTAACGAAAAAGAAAAAAAAAATAATCAACGTAGTGTAACATATTAAAAGCAAGGAAATGTGGATACACTGATGAGACAAGTATATTTAAACCTTTATTTAACCTTTCCAGCTTGCTCATTGTTTGTAACTTGAACAGAAATAACTACCGCATAGCTTAGTTTAAATTTTAAATACAGTATATATAATTACTTATGTAATCTTTTTTAAAATAAATTTAAAGTTGATCTCATATTAGACAGTATTTCAATAATAATTCTTTAACTCATTATGAGAAAGCATGAAAAAGCTTGATTCTCCAATAATAAGTCACGGTGAACTCCGCTGACGGAAAAGCATGTCAAAAAAAAAAAATAATTACAGAAATTTCTTCATTGTATTCTTCTGGACACTTTACTACATACAATTACATCTTTAAATTTAAATCCCTTCACAATTATTTTGCGTTCGTTAAATTGAACCGTTATGCTTACTCGAACAATAAATACAAATTAACAGATAAATATATTTCGAATAAACAAAGTAATAAGTTCTTATTACTCTACTTATTAATATACTTTTGTTAGGTTTTTTTTTTTTAATTTTTCTTTAATAATATTAAAAGAATTAAATAATGCTAAAGCTTTTTCTATTTGTATTTTTTTAATTAGAAAAAACGTTTTTATTTTCTCCCTCAAATATGTAAAATAAATATGAATTGAATGAAACGTAAGGAGATAATAATATCAGATCAATTTTTTGGGGATTCGAATCAAAAACTAATAGTGTTAAAAAAAATTACTATTTAACCATTAAACGGACAAACTTCATTTATATTTTAAAAGACTTACTCTATTTAAAAATGGTCGGCTGATGGGCAGAATTACAAAATAGTCTAGGTATGAAACTGTGAGGGTTTTTATTTTACCTGTACGGATTTTTTCGGTGTAACGATCTTAATTTTCATTATCTTATTAAACATTATTAAGTAGTTCAATTTAAAATTTTCATTTTCATGCTTTTACTCGTCTATGAAGAATAATTTACGAGAAGATCCAGCTTTCAGGTCATATTTCAGAATTCTGGATTCATTTAGAAGCATTTCGTTTACTGTAACATAGTTTCTCCTCATTTATGACCGAGACATAATTTACATAAAACTTAGAACAGCGGACTTTGAAGAAAGTTCATAATCGCAATTAAAAGATGTAATATAGTAGTTATTTAAAAATAATTATTAAGTATTCGATCTAATATCTATGCTTACATTTGATCAATTTTATCGAATGAAGAGGTCTTAAAATAAGACCTAATAAGAGAGGAGAAGGTTTACGGCAAAACTTTGTAAAGATGCAGGTCATTTATTAGATACTACGATTCAATTATATCGGTAATACAAGGAGGTGTAGAAATTAAACAGTTTAAAAGAAGAAAAGTGTTGGGATTTATCGAAGAAAAGAATTTGGAAAAAATAGAAAGGAATGGAACAACGTAAACTAATAAAACGAAATGTAAACAAAATTACCGGTTAATAAGTAACAGTAATAAGAAATTAATGATAAAAAAATTCAAAATAAAAAAAGTCGAATTTGAAATTTATAATGATAAAATAAAAATATGTTAATCTCATTATACGTTAAAAATAATCATTAAACTCTTTATTGTGTCGGTTAGCATGCAGTTACAGGAAAATACTATGTACATAAAATTATCGTACTTATCAAATTTTATTCGCGATTATGTCACTTAAAAGCCTTAAAAAAGATTGTGCAATCAACTTTCTCTTTAGGATGATGAGAAAGCACTAGCAAATTATATACTTTTAATAATTTTCAGAACATAACAATTCTCTGTGTGAGAGGGTCTATGCGCGCGCATTATTGGGTATTCAGGTATACAAATAATAATGATAGTGAAAAAATGAAGCGTTGAATCTTATTTCCATATATAAAGTTTTATTAAAAATCATAATTTGCTGTACGAGTATTTTGTAACACGACCTCGGGCTCTTTTATAAAAGATTTCTTTTCATGTGGTTTTTAGCTCATAAAAATTTACGTTATAATTCTGGAATTAATTTTTTTTATATTTTAAAGTTAGAATTATTTAAAAAGACCTTTTATATACAAAGCAAGAAACCGGTTCTTTCAATATATCGTCCGATAAACGTCGTTGCTATCAGGCCACGTACGACCGTCGACGAGGAAGATACCGAAAGACGTCATACGACAAACAAGCGGAAGGAGACTGTAACACGGCCTTTCCTAGCTCAGAGAAAGTGGTCCACCGCTCGCCACGCTGAATTATTCATACTTCATTACAGAAAACCCGTCTTCACATACTTCTATTTTTTCATGAATTTGTTAACGTTGTCAGCCGACCTTACAACAGGTTGTTCAAACGCTGAATACAAATAGACTCATTAATCTTGCAAAACCGGATGTATCGTTTTAATTTCATAAATATTAAAGCACATTAATGTTCTATTAGCTATTTCAAAGATTCTTAGCCTTTATTTAACGTTAAACTATTCTTAATTGCAAGGGAAAAGAAATAAAACAACTCTGATTCCAATATTAACCTTTCTGAATTATAATCCGAAAATTATAACGAACTCTTTGATATTTACAATAAGATAGGAAAATAAAATCTTGTAATTCCAGTTTATTTTGTTGGAAGATTTCCTTGTTAAACGTAAGTCAATTCAGGAGACAAAAAAATCGTTCTATTTTAAGAAAAAAATTATTTTAGTAAAAATTATGAAGATAAACAAATAATAAACTTTTTCAATAAAGACGTCAATAAAAATTTTCTCAGTAAAATTTATGAAAAAACTTAATTTATTTATCTTTTAAGAATATTGCTTCATATTTTTGAAAATTTAAATCCAGAAGTTCGTATATAACAAATATTCTATTAAGTTCTTTTTTTCCCTACACCCCTGGCCCGGTCTTCAATTAAAATATTACTCAGTCCAGGGGCGCATCCTTACGTAGGACGGGTCTCTCCATCTACCAAGATGTACATCTGGCATGACAGGCGCCCGCCCCTGGTCGGATATTGCTTTATTTTTATATTCCCTGTTTAACCTCCTCAACCAGTTTTTTCTTTTTTTTTTGTATCACCATTAGGACATTCAATCCACCGCCACGTAACAGGAAATACTTTCTGGAATCCCCAACCGATCATCGGAATCAACACAACTAGGCATGCCGACTCTCGCGACTGGGGCTGTACACCCTGCTTCGAGTCCGAATTTTAGTAGCCAAGCCTTCTTTCCTTAGTTTCCTTCTCTCTTAGTACGTTTCGAACAAGCCAGTCTATGTTACTCCAGTTGTTTTCCAATGCCAACATAAATTCAACTGTATTATCACTCATACCGGATGTGTCTTTAACTCATTTCATTTCAGACATTCAAAAAAGGTGTGTTATGCTGTATCAACACTTTCACAGTATCAGAAGCTGGGTGATTCTCTCTTGCCAATGCGGTGAAGAAATGCATAGAATAGACCATATTCTGTGAGCATCTGGAACAGGTTAGAACTCAATATCGCCGTGATTTTTGTCAATCCATCTGTCAAGATTAACCAGTAGTCACCTAGTCCAAGCCGCTTTAAATCCAGTACTCCACCTGTCCTTCCATTCATTGATGAAACGTGATTCAGCCTCCAACCTTTCAACACCATCGTATCTCCATATACGTTCTTTAATAAGCAGGTCAATAGGTGGAACCCCAGATATTACGCAAATCACCCTATATGAGATCATTTTGAAAGCCTAAAAACAAGTCCCAAAAGCCTTCTTCTGTGAAAACTAACAAGTCTAGCAACATTACGCTTGATCCCAGTGGTTGAACTCCAAACAAGTGAGACGTACAGCATTATTGACACAACAGTTGACATAATGGTTCGTATTTTTGCAGCCCTGGGTGCCATTTTTGTATGGGTGCCATTTGTGCGATATTAGTCTACACAAAGCCTTCATCGTGATTTCTCCCTTTTGACTAACTTACAAAACATATTCGCTGAATGTATGGGACTTCTTCAAGATAACTCCCAGGTATTTCACTTTGTTGTTTTGTCTTATCTGATAGTCGCCAATTTTTAATCCTATGTAACCAATCCGTCCTCTTCCAGCCATAATTAGCATCTGAGATTTCTCAGGAGATATGTTCGAGTCCATGCCCCATCATTCAGTCACTTATAAGAGAGAGAGAGAGAGCAACATTACCTCTCTCTGCCACTTCAACCTCACCTTACCGCTAATCATCAAAGCGAGGTCATCAGCATAAGGGATCAACAAAACCGATTGAGGAAGTCAAAGTCTTAAAAAGCCATCAAAAACAATTATCCATATGAAAGGGGCCAACACAGACCGTGGCGGGACCTCCCCCCAAATATCTGCCAGTTCAGTTGACCCTCAAGGGTCTCAACCACCGCCCATCTTTCATTTAGATATTGTTCTGTCTCAGGAAATATGTACTGATTCCCCTGTCTCTGAAAGCGTCAATCGCAATGTCCCATGGGACCGATCCAAAGACATTCCGTACATCCAATAGAACTGAAGCTGGAATGTTCCTGGTCCTCCATGACCAGGGGCAAAAGCAAAACCCCTTTATTGAACATTTCTGGGGATTCGACTATTGTTCTTCACAGGGGAAGAGTCTGGACAATGCATTCATTGCATCAACTTCCGAAAGCAAAGAGTGCCTCCTTCCTAAGCGCTTCACGACCATTCTATAAACTCGACTCAATTAAGGATTAATATCCAGATTAATATCTTCACAAAGTTTCTTCCATTTCAGTTTTTCAGCCTCTTTGACCTCGAAGTTGAGCATTTTCCGCGCTGGTCTGTATAAAACAACTGCCTCGTTGGCACCAACACCACCATTCCTGGCAAGCCTTTGAGCTATCCTTCTTTTCTGTTGTAGTTCCCTTCAAAGCGCTCCAGTTCTGGAAGACCACCAATAAGCCGGCTTACTATTTCGTCTACCCACCAGAACTGCTGCTTTTTTTTCTCGCTCAACATCACTGAAAGTTTCCGAGGTCATCTGATTATTTATCGAACCTGAATCTATTTGAAACTCTCTTCACCACATCTACTTATTTCACAAGAAGTCTGCGACACAAATCGCTGGATCAAGTTTTAAGACTCGAGTAGTTAACCACCAGTAACACCAAAAAATGATCACTTACAGTTTGTTCATCTAGAATTCTCCAGTAGCACTAATCTTGCTGCCACCTCTTATCCATAACAGCAAGCACAAGGATGGAGGAATTGTCCGCTCGCAAAATAGGTCGAAATTTGGTCGTTAAAACAAAATAGATCATTCCTCTGCATGAGTTTGGAGAGGATCTCGCTTCTACGATTAGTAATGTCATTCCCAGTTAATACAGATTCACTCTCTTCAATCACTCTCTTATGGGCCTGCATAACCACTTCTTGAAGTTTGTCAATCTGATCAGTATAGTCAACCACGTCGAAATTTGGAGAAATATATATACCCACAACAGCATCTTTCAATTCAATGGCCACAATACCCACATCTCTATGGATTAATTATTTCTTGTAGACCAATCATTTTTGAGCACCAGACATTTCCTAGCCGCTATGTTCTTCCTTTTCTGGTGACTAAACTTCACATTGAAGTGTAGTATGTGAGATGCTTAAAATTATTTTATTTCTCAGTCAACTGAACAAAATGGAAGAAAATGAGATGGATATTTTTCAACTACTTTTAGCTTTTATGAAGGTTATGTCATATACTAGATAACGAGATTTATACAAAATTAACTTAAATTTAAGCGGTACGAAGGTAATTCGTTTTTAATTTTAAAACAAAACCAAATACAAAAATAATAATAATAATAATGTATGTTTTATAACATATTAACATATAATGAATTATTATTATTATAAAAAAAAAAAAAGTTTGAGTGAATAATTGAAAATTAAGAAACTTCGCAATCTTACGTTGATTATATATTTGTTTTTGACGAGATCCGTAAAAATTAATAAGTCTTGTATTTAATATTCAAGTAAATTATTCCACTTCCCTTTGAATGTAACTACAATACCTTTTGCTCTGGTTTAAGAGTAAATGCCAGAATCCTCCGCATTACTATTCAAACTAGAAGTTTTATCCGAAAAAATTCTGTAAAGGTTAATTCTGATAGGGATGGTAGGAGACCCGTAGAAAACATTCTTCCGAAACGCTTTGTCCGTAAGATTCATCTTTAGTCGAGTCCAACAATATAATTTTTTTTTGTATATAAATTGTACTCGTATATAAATTATAAATTTTTCGTTATAATTTTTAGTTGTGCACCTCCCTTTTTGATTCCAAAAAATTTTGATTTTGGACTTTTCTTAACTGCCGTAACAAGCCCTCTCTCATTGAGAGCTTTTCAACAATATATCATAAGTGGTATTAATTTTCATTGATTCCAGAGTTATAGCAAAATAAAATTTTAATTAATGAAATATTTGGATTTTATAAGGGAAGACACATCGGTTTGCATCAGATTTCATCTACTTTCCTTTTTTTTTTTTAACTTTTTTTAAATTTATTTTTTTAACTTTTTCTAGTTTAAATTGCTGATTTATTAATAATTATTAACTTCTGATTGTAAAAAAAGTTTTACAATAAATAATATTTCAATAATAACAAGAGAAAAAAAAAATGAAAAAATTAGAAGTTGTTAGTGAGATACAATTTTATGTTTAAAAATGTGAATATGTAATTTTAATAGGCGTACAAGAAAGTCATGTAGTGTCCACATCAGATTTTTTAAACTCTTAAAAAATTTCAATATAAATTAAATTAATAGAAACGTTTGTTAGAATGATTAGTATTAATTAGATTAACTGAAATTTTACCGTTGATTAAAATAACATAACAATATACCGATGATGAATGCTGTTTAATAACAATGTTGATTTAGTACTGCTGCCATTTCTTTCTTTCCATTTCAAATAATAATATACGTTTTGTGTGGTCCTCAGTCGGTTTCTCCAGGCACTGATGCTTGCTTTCACGACCCGCTTTCAGATTCTTGTAATTATTGTACGTAATATACTAAATAAAAGTACAACTGATAAAACTGTCATTATTGAATGTAATTTATTGCAGGCTGATTTACCGGTCACTAACTTGTTCCTATCGAAAGGAAATGCGTTGCTATATTTAATATGAAACTAATATAATCAACTAATAACAAACTAAATGGGTATCTAGGTTTACTTTTTTAAGTAAATATATATATATTTTTAAGGAAGTGTAATACATACTTAATTAACGTACACTTACATTTATTGTATATATAATAAATATATACAATAAAGTTTTTGTTTACGTATTCTTTCTCTCTTTATCTGTTTAGCCTCCGGAACTACCATTAGGTATTACTTCAGAGAATGAATGAGGATGATATGTATGAATATGAATGAAGTGTAGTCTTGTACAATCTCAGGTCGACCACTC
>JAAAKQ030235333.1:0-11197 GCA_010016005.3 Zanna intricata | reverse complement strand
ACCAGATACCGGTTAGCAGACGCTATGACGGCGCGGGGCAGGCTCAGTCCGGTTACTTATTATACAGACCCTGTATCATGAGGAAGGAAAATTCAAGACATTTGAAACAGCTAGTGCAGTACAATCTTGACTAAAAAAATACCATGAGGATGATGCAGCTGGATCAGAGAGATAAAAGATCTGAAGGAAATTAGACCGCACACCCAAAGACACCACAAATAAGAAAATTAAACAAGAAGATCAAGAATAAAAACACTTGCTATACACTGACAAGAAAAACTCACTATAAGAAAATTTTCAACACTAGAAAGGGCGCAAAGATTGCGACGTATAAAAAATACTGGGACGACTGCAAAGCTCAAACAGTCCCGTCAAAGAGACTTGGATAATGGGCTGACTAAAGTGATCATATGCAGTCAGAAAAGATAATAATAAAAGCTGCAAAATCTAGTCAGTGGTAGTAAGAAATCTGTTTTGAAAAGATTTCCATCTTGCAGAGCTTTATTAAAAATCGAGCAACTTTTAGTTATCCAGTGGAATGAATTATAGAAATATAAAATGAAATTAGACAATGATGTACATTCGGAATATTCAAAACTTATGTATATCTACGAGGTACGTTTTGGCCAGTCCCTTTTCAATGTAATAAATACATCCATCTTAATTGGGTTTTACTGATCCCAATTATCTGATATCGCTCACTGCTGCTGGAATAGTTGAGAAGAATAAGCTGAGTTCATTTGTGAAAGACCTTAGTCAAAGGGTGAGTGTGGAACTGTGCAATGATGGCGGATATAAGTGCATTCACTGTCGAAGAGTTTGTTAGCTTGTGTCCATAAACACAGTTTGTTGTTTATGGACACAAGCTATTGTTGTTTACACAGTTAGTTTGTTGTTTGTGTGGGGTCCATAAATGTACACATATTAGTAAAACATTAGAAATTATAATGACTTCTTTTTGCATTTTGGGAAATCGTTACAATCACAGCAATGTTACTGACATTGGAGAAGAAGGCTTTTGCAATGGGAAGTGTTCTTGATGGGCCCTTGCAGTGGGAGGCTGAGCACTCATGCTAAGAATGTGATGCTGAGGAAGCATCAATTCAACAATCAATGGTAAAATTAACACCAAATGTTCTGCAGAGTCAGGGAATCCAAGATCAACAATGTGAGAATATAAGTGAAAGGACTTGAAAATTAATTTTCTTCCAGTTACAATTACTGAGTTGAGTGACAATGATGTGTTTATGCATGCCCGTTACTGCTTGAATTCTTTTCAAGAGCAAACAATAAAAGCAATGTCGTAGATGAGTGTGCAATTTATCCAATCTCTCATAACTGAAATGTTTTTTTCTAGGCAAAAGACAACCCCCCCTTTTTAGAGGAAATCAAAAACATCTACATGATTTGGGATGGGATAAGAGCTGAACATCACCTTGGTCCTTATTTTTTTAAAGGTGCAGTTTATCAATACAGTTATTTGAGAATGATCAATCAGTAACTGCTTCCAAGATTAATGGCAGGCAAAAGGGATCAATGACATCATTATGGTTTCAGCAGGAAGATGCTCCAGTGGTTTTTGCTTTGAATGTCTGCCAATACCTCAATGAAACTTTTTCAAATAGCTGGATTGCAAATGGTTTAGAAGAGTTACCAGCTCCATTTCCTTGGCCAACAAGAAGCACTGACTTCACCTGATAATATACTCTGGGGTTTTGTAAAAGAAGAGAACTGAATACTCAGATACATCAAAAAAGAAGAGTTCCAAGACACTGTTTGGTCAGTATTTGAAATGATCACCCAAATAAGCTGTTGCAGAAGAATGACTGGACATTAAAGCATTCATGTGGTAGAAATACATACATACTTTGAATATGGTAGAACCCACAGACATTTTAGATCCACAGATGATAAGCTGCACCTATCCTAATAATTTTATTATTAGTGTAAAGGTACTTCCAGCCTACCCATATATAGATTACATTATTTGCTAATTTTTAAAAATTGTAAAACTGAAATAGGTTATTTTTAAGGAATACATACTATTATATTTACTACATAAATTCTGACTTAACAGAGTGGTAGTGGGAAATGTTTTTATTCATAGAAATTTCATAAATAAAAAACACTATCACTAATTTAGTTACATTTCACTTGAAAGTTAACTTCAAAAAAAATTAATACAATTAGCTTAAAACAAAAAATAATCTAATTTTCTCATTTAATGAGGTTTAATTTCATTTTCTCCAATCTCATTTCTAATTCAACAAAATTTATTTAAACAAGATTCATTTAACGTTTAGCAGGGACCTCCTCAAACACTTAAAGACATTTAAAACCATTGTTACAATTTCATTGACCAAGAGAGGATCACATACTCAGTACATCGAAAGATTATGGGGATCAGTTAAGTAGAGAAACAGAAAACACCAAGGTATCACAATTGACACTACTTAAAATCCTAACAGGCTGAATTCATGTTTTGGCAAAAATTTACATAAAATCTACTTTTTAGAGAAATACTGAAAGGAATATCTCTTTTATGGCCCCCACATAATATTCACCAGAAATTGCATATGTTATGTACTTTTAAATCAGTCCCTCATGGCCTACAAAGAATTTACCATTACAACTTTTCAGTACTCTAGAATAATGTTCAACATTAGCCACGATCCCAAGAAATAAAAAAAGAACATATATATATATATATATATATGAATATTTCACAACCTCCCTCTACAACCCAATGAAAGTAGTTAAAACCAATTAGCTGCTTTGATAGCATGTATGAACATGCATGTAGCGGAAGTGTACAAACATGAGCAATTTACATGTTCCTACTTGATGTATACATGTTCCTTGTAGTTTAATCTGCTTGCATAATATTCGCTGTGAACGCATCATGTTCGAACATGCAATTGATACACTTGAATAAACCATCCTCTCAGAAGTATAAAAGATGTGTAAGAGATTGCAGAATGTCTGTTCAAATGTGAAGCATTAATAAAACGTTATAGCCATGTAATGTTCTTACAGCGAAACAGTTGAGTGGTCTGAAAAGGGTGGCAAGGGAGGGTCACTGACCCCTTAATTTCTAATGAAATTTGCCATGAAATAAGTCTAATTACTATTATAGTACATTTTTAAATTTATTTAATTTTTATGAGGTATTTCATGCATTTGGAAACCATTCCACTCTTCACCCAACCTTAATGACAAATTATGTAAAAGACTTACAATTTTATTCCATGCGTTGTTAGTTCCATTTGTTTCTCAAAATTACAGTCTTTGAGAAGTTTCCTGACATCAGGACAATTAAAAACACTCCCTTTTAGTTTGGCAGTTTATAAGACTGGAAATTTGTCACAGTTGTATTTAAAACATTTACCTTACTCTAGTAAGGCTTTGACAAATTGCTTAATCAATCCTAACTTCACATGCAGAGGTGGAAGGAGAACTTTATTCATATCGAAGAGTGCTTTTCTGAGCACATGTTTGGTTACAGGTTCTAACTAGGCTCTTTTTGGCCAATTTTTCCTTCACCAATAATCTTCTCTGTCTCTGCTATCCTGTTCACTACAAAAACAAGAAAATTTTATACTCCTTGCTATCCTAAGAGCCTCTACATTATTTTGAGACTGCCACAAGTAATCCACTTATTATTGTCATATTTAATTTTATTGAGAATGAACTCCAAATTATCATAACTCTCTTTTAAATGGACAGAATGTCCAATGGGTATTGACGAATAGGTGTTCACATTGAGGACAACTTTGAGGCTTCTTTTGAATGAATCTATGAATATTCTCCAATTGGTATATTTGTATGGGATATTAAATCAAGTGAAAAGTCCATGAACACGAGTGCAGATGACTAATTCTCCTTTTTCAGAAAAACATGGAAGAAAATCCTTTTCTCTTTTTTTAATTCACTATAAATGTAACAAAAAGAATCTGCAGAATATTTTAAGCCTCTTGAAGTCATTTTGAGTATGGAAAGTTTGCTTTATGGCCTGAAAATATATTTTCCACCAACAAAAACACATTTGATCATGGAGGACAGAAAAAACTGTATTATACATGCTGATGGCTGAAACATTACTGATAGTTGTACGATGCATCCATAAGTGGTGTAGATAATTGCCATAAACAAGTTAAATCTTTTTAAGTCTTGTCACAACCTTTTGGCTAAGCTCTTCCACAATCTCGTCATCTTCAACCCAAATCCTCTTTGCCCTTCTATTCACACCACTCAATTGCTTAGCTACAAGCATGCATGGTATAAGCTAAAAGAAGTGAATATATTATATTAATTTATTTAAGAAAAAAACTGTAATAGGATCACATTTTCACAATTTTTTAACTTTTTACAAATTTTGAAATTTGGAAAAAAAATTAAGATTTTCAGATTCAGCTTCATCAGCATCAGATTCATTTTCAGATGCAGCACTAAGAAATACATAGGAAACTATTATCAAACATTCCACAATCCTAATTTTACAGGCTTGGGTAATAACCGAGGTTTCAGTTTTTTCAGTGTGCAGTCAAACAGTGCAATTGTTTTTTTCTTTGCAGGCTTTGGTAATAACAGAATATGGTAGTCAGTTTTTTCAGTGTGTGGTCAAACAGTGCAATTTTTTTTTTTTTTTAATTAGGGTTTTATGCAAAATGCATAAATTTATGAAAAAACAAAGTGAACCATTTACATTCAGTGAGCTGATTGGTGAAAAGACAATGACAGTTATTTAAATTATGGTTTACCTCCCTCGATTGGATGAAAGCCATAGTGGGTTGTTTGCTTTCAAGTCCTCTCCGATAAAACCATGAAGCCATCAAAATTAATTTTGACACTTGGAAACTAAACATTCGGATCATAAAAACAAACCTTTGGAATTTTTCTCAAGAAAATAACATACTCCTAGGAATCAACAAGCTTCTATTTGTAAATCAAGTCATACTGATAAAGTACACTTAAAGCAGCTTATCTTGTAGCATTGATTTGGACATAGCTAAGATGTCCATATCCCATACAATCACAGAAAACCTCACATTGTCTGCTGAAATTGATATGATCAGTTTTTTAATAGCCGTGTAGATAATTCAGCAAGTGATACAAGTGAATCCTTTAGTATTTAGTTTGATGAATCGAACAGATGTGGCAAACATCTGTTAGTTTTGTGAAATATGACTGCAATAGAGACAGATCAATCACAGAAAATAGGTTGTTTTGAAAATCAATATCTTGCAACAGAACAATGTCTTTTTAATGGTTATTTTATGAAGCCACTAAAAAGTATACCACAGATTAGACAAAATATATTATAGTATGTAGTGATGGTGCAAAGGAAATACAGGATTTCTGAAAAAAATAAAAATATCGTTTTATACCAAGGGCGGAATGAACACACTGCTTCCTTTACAGACATGTTCTTGCCATAAAAAATATGCCAGAAAATCTCACAGATTCTTTTTAAAAAGCTATAAAAATGGTTAATTTTACTAGAAATTGATTATTACACAATAAGCAGTTTGCTAAACTATGCAATGAAAGTGTGCAAAAAGAAAAAATCTTCTTATCCATACAGAAGTCAAATGGTTATTGTGAAAGAAAGTATTAATCAGGTTATTGGAATTATATGATGGATTAATAATATTTTTCCTAGATAAACAAATGTCAATCTCAATGTTTTTACAAAATAATGAGTATATACTGCTGTTGGCTTATTTAGGTATTTTTGCATTTAAACGACAAGAATATAAATGTAAATGCGAAAGATGTATTTCGCATTTAAACAAGAATGCTATCTGAATTATTCGTCTTCAAAGCAAAATTGTGATATCTTACCAAACACTTTTGATTATATTAAGAAAAATTTAGATAAAAAGAAACTATTGTTAACCAGTTTGGATAGCATGAAGATGCATTTGTGTGAATAAAAATTCAATTGGCAAAGTATATCCCAGAAGATAAAAATGATTTCAAGAAATTAGTACTGAATCCCATTTTTATTGAAAACACTATTGCAGCTGCTAAGATACCAGTTGAGATTCTTGATCATCTTCAAAATGTTTATCGATAAAACATTACAACTATATAATTCACATCTGAAGACTTAACATATGTTTTGGCTCGCTTGTCAAAGTGAATATGGAAATTTCTTCACAAAAGTATTGAAAATATTAATCTCTTTCGCCACATCTTCCCTCTGTGAAAAGGGTTTTATGGTTGTACTAAAAGCTAAATACAGGAATCAGTCTTTTATCACTTGAAAACAATTTGCTTTTGCATATCCTTCTAACATATATATATATATATATAGTGAACATTTTAAATTAAGAAAAAAGCAACCATCCCATTAATTTATTTTGTACTTATGTACTTACAAATGTAAGTAAAATGTTTATAAGAAATAATTTTTTTTCCATAAAATGATCTCATCATTGTTTATGTGTAAAGTTGCAGGCTAATTTCACAACCTTCTTGTATATCACTACAACTACCATGGTGGTTCTGACTCCCAAGTTGAGAATTCTGCTCTACATCATTATGGTCTTCCAATGTGTGTTTCTTGGTTAAACTGTTTTGCAAAACCTTCATATTGAACTTTTAACATGATATTTTTTAATAGGCCATAATCAAAAAGAAATCAATACTCGTGAAGATTGTGCACACAGTATGAATATCTGAAAGCTGATTTACAGGACATATTCTTAATAAGAGTGCCAGTCCACAATCGCTGCGGGAGTGCTGATTTGTTAAATCGTGATAAATGCAATGGTCTTTGCACAACTAACTTAGTATAGGTAAACCTCTATATATTAAAGTTAACAAACATTAAATTAACACTGAATCCTCCATTTACATATATTTTAAGAAAAATATAGTTTATTAATTCTATTTTACATGAAAATAACACATTTAAATAATAAAATACCTTATATCGATATTATGTATATCATCCTCATTTCAAAGAGGAATTAAAAACCTACTCTACTGTATCTGATAAACCTGATCTACTGTAGATCTTGCTTCTCAGATATGAAAAATGGAATATCAAAAGTTATGAAAACTAATTTTTAAAGTCATAAAAAACTGCAAGTGGCTGAAGTAGTACAATCTGGTAAAACTTATCCCCAGTATTAAATTAAAATGATAGATTATTCTTCATTTGTACACAATTTAAAGTCAACAATCATTCCTGTTTAGTTTGCACTGTTTATTTTAACGTTAATCAGTACTTTAGTTCTTCTTTAAAACTACTTAATATAATAATTGGGCAACATATAAAAAAGGATTATGATAAATTTAACAAAAACAGAAGCAAATGATAATAATACATAAGCGTAATGTGTATTTAAAGCAATTTATTTTCTTTAAGAAAATAGAATCGGTTAACTTCATACACTAACTGTTATTGCACTAACTGAACCTCAAAAACATGCTTAGTATGGGTAATGAAATTACAAAAATCCCATTTTAAGCAATATTATATAATTTATTGTTATTGAAATTAATAATACACTGAAAAGCTACAATTATTAAATAACAAAAAAAAAATAATAGTGAAGAAAATAATTTATAAATAGAAATAGCAAGAAACATCAAATTATTATTACAGTATCAATGAAACTATTATAGAAAGAATAATAATAAACAGCAAAAGCTGTTTAAAAAATATAAATGAATGTCTAACATATAATGACATATTACACTAACTGTGAAATTACCTTAAAAATAAAAAAAAATATTAAACCTAATAGTATAACATTATAATATAATAACAATATTAATAACTGAATCACTCACATTTCTTGACTAAGCAGTCTTTTATTTTGGTTTAAAAATATACATAACCTGACTGTTAAAATAAGTACAATGAATATTAAATACATCAACAAAATTAAAATGTCACAGTGGAATGTGTTTTATTTATTCTCGTGCTTTTAAATAATTTAATATTATAATAATATATAAAGGCAAAATGATAAAAGATAAAAATATGTATGAACGTAACAGCTAAGCTATACATATGGTATCATTTATAATTTACCAAATACAAACAAAAATAATAAAAATACAACAAAAATTGTATATTAATATATCCTTTACTATGGTAAATAAACATTCAGTTCGATTATGAAATCCACTTATAAAAATGATGCAGATAAATACAAATAAAGAGAGAATAAAAAAGAAGGAACATTATCATAAAAAAAAAACAATTATAACTGATTTCTACAATACCATCACTTCACATAAATTACATGCTTTCATTAGATAAAATTATTAAGAACTTTACAAAATACATTAATATACATAACAATACAGCGTAATGAATTCAAAATCCCTCTAAATTACCTAACATAAACACAATGCATGCACTGTAGATATTACAGTATAATCAAGAGATGATTTGTAAAACAGCGTTGTCAATCCAAATATTTTTATATACAATTACATTAAACAATTCAGTTATAAAATTTAATCAAGAAGTTTTGCTTAATTTATGTAATAAATGAAAGTATCACTTTGTTACTGTTAATAAGTATTTAAATGAATTTAAATTAACACATAAAATGTATTAATGAATGTAATATGCTGAATTCTTTCTACAATAATTAAGTCGCATAGAAATGATTACAAATTCAAATTATGTAAATGGTAATTTTTAAAACAATATACACATTTTGCTTCAAAAATAGAAACAAAATAAAAATTAATAATTATTAAAAAGCCAACATTTCAAAATATCAAACAATGTAATGAGAAAAAAATTTCATGTCAATGGCAATGAGATGTACAACTCTTTACAGTATGTATATTTTAACCTCTATGAATAAACTGCAATATATACAAATAAATTAAGTATAAAAGTGAACACTATGCAATTATATAAAAATTTATTGATAATTGTAACATAAATATTTAAAAACAAAACTTACAGAGTTACTATTTGTAGACATTCACTAACATTATTTGATTTATTTTTATAGGAATAGCTATGTAAATACTAAATCTTCATCGGTAGGGCAGAGTGATGTAAGAAATTGAAAAAAGACAAAAGAACAATAATGTCATTTAAAAATGTTGATGTCTTTTGTACTTTTAATAACAGCAGTTTCAGTTCACAAACATTAAATATCATAACTGCTATCAGACTCGCCGGTTTAATATTATATTTCAATGTAGCTGCAACAAATCTCTATATGACAGATGCAAAAATAATTTCATAATTGCTTATAAAAAGCATAACTTAATAAATGTCATCTAAGATAAAAAAATCAATACATCTGAACTTTAATAAATGTAAAAGCAACGGATAAGATGGAAAAAATGTTACGATCAAATAGATGAAAGAAATAACACGTAAAATTAATAACATCTAAAATTCTATTTTTATCAAAAACGTGTCCGCTGTTTTATAAATCAGCTTACTTTACTTACATTTATTTTCATACAGTCAATCAACAATCGGCAAACAACCCGGTTAGAGAAAGAGAGATATTGAAAAATAGAAAGATTAATAATTAAACATACAAAGACACATCTGAACTGTTACCATGCTGTCTTAGTACCGAGTAGTTGGTTGCTGTTGTTGAAACTGTGCCTGAACAGCAGCTGACACAGCACTACCGGCCGCATTACGCACATGTTCATTACGCAAAAACTCTGATGTGAACTCTTGTTGCGCCTTAGCAAAACTGGCTCCAGTAGAACGGTATATGCGATGAACCTGAATCAGAAAAAATTATTTATGAACGATAATTCAGATAATATATTCAAATAAAACTTATATTTAAATAAATAAGTATTTAATTTCCTTCATTTCTGAAGGTAGTTACTGCCTTCATAAAAAAATAAAGGTGGCTTTTAATATACATAATGGCCAGAATGCTGATTCTAACAAACTGGTTCTGAGTTTTATTATACAACAAACATGTATTATATATAAAATATGTGATAATTAGACATCGTTAATTTTCTACATTAGATTTCTAAAAAACACAATCATTAAAATTAGCAACAACAAAGAGTAAAACACTAGATGATGACAGTTTTCAAAGAATAAAAATATTTAGAATATTTAGACATACTTTTTTCTAGATGCAAGTCAAAACTTCTAAATATTAATCAAATAATTTGTTGAAAATAATATAATAATGTTAAACATATTTAATATTTTTTGTTTTGATTATTGAATTTTCCTATTTCATTAAAATTCAGAAACTGTATGGAACTATTCAGTACAATAAGGCAATTCTAATGTTAAATTTTTTTTTTAACAGAACTAAGAATCAAACTCAAGAGAAGAGACCAGGTTAAAGAAGGAACATGGCCAATTGAACGGAATGAACAAGTTATAGACAGGAAGAGGTGGATCAGACTTGCCGCCGATGCCAAAAATTGACTAGGTTTTATACAAGTATACTGCAGCATTATCAAACTAAGTAGAACTATTTGCATGTATTCATAAAAAAAAGAAGTGAGACTTAAAAAATATTTTATATATTGTAGCTGTCTTACTTAATAAAGACAGTAAGTCAATTTAATAAATTCTGTAACTTCCATTCTAATTAGTTAAATTCCTATAGTAAGCAACATAATTTCCATCACTAATTTATCTTTCTTTGCACTTGCTGAAAAAGGCATTGTCACTTACATCTACAATTCATTATTATATTAAATTGTGTTAGTGCAAAACGTACTTTGCATGTGAGAATTGAATTTTGACTTTTTAGAACTAAATGGCTACCACCTCTAAATACCTATCTTTAAAACAAGGTTTTTGCAATTGTACACCAAGGTCCTAATGAACTTGGTAATTAAAATGACATATTTTTTGGCTTAGGAAATTTTATCAACAAAAAAACAAAAATATTTGTTGTTAGGTTCTCATCATGGAAAATGAAAGGTGTGCTTGTGTTATTTGTGGGGAGTTAGTGTTCATATAAATAAAAAAAACATATATGTTAATAAAAAAAAATCAAGTGGGCAGCACTTGCAATCGCTGCTACACTGGCAGCGTTAGGTTCAAATCACACAAAGCTAATTGTTGTAAAAAAAAAAACAAAAAAACAAACCAAGGTGACATATATGAGGGTCGTCCACAAAGTAACATCGCCGGCTTCCGTGGCCGAGTGGTAGCGTCTCGGCCTTTCATCCGGAGGTCCCGGGTTCGAATCCCGGTCAGGCATGG
>JAAAKQ030235322.1:0-11197 GCA_010016005.3 Zanna intricata | reverse complement strand
AAACGACTGGCACTGGATAGGAAATCTTGGAGAGCTGCATCAAACCAGTCAAATGACTGAAGACAAAAAAAAAAAAATTAATACTCTCATCATTTTATATAATGGGGGTAAACTGAAAATAACATTCCTCATTGCTGATGTTACCCAAGTTTAAAGGGAAAAAATGAATTTTCAGTGACAATCTGCAGCCTAAATTTTTGTATTTCACTGAGAGTTCATTTAAAAGCTGATCATGGTTTGCAGCTTTTTTGTTTTCAAGAAAACCAGTAATGAAATTTTTGAATGACTTTCATGCTGTTAGTTCTTTATGATTCAGTTTGCTGTAAAGTATATATTTTCAAAAATTAATTTTCTTTTTTGTGGTCCAATGAATATTCCCTGTTAATTTGGCTCTGTTTAATTGTGAAAAAACCTCAGCCAAATATTTAAAGCCATCTCCATCTTTATCTAATGCTTTTACAAAATTTTTCATCAGGCCTAGCTTTATTTGTAAAGGCGGCAAAATAATACGATCTGCTTCAGCAAGGAGAATATCGACAACATTTTCCTTTCTTAAGGTAAACTGATTTCTTTTTGACTAATCTTTAACTGCGTTGTGTTTATCTGTAGCCCGACCACCCCACAAACACAAGAAACACATATGTTTTATAAAGCCACTCTGGAGACTGAGGAGAAAAAGCCCTATTACTTTCAGGTTAGTAATGATTCACCATGAGTGTTCATCATACTTAACAGCTTTCAAATTTTTGACATTATTTGATATGTTTCTTTCATCCTACAGCATGTGCTATCGGTATAGAAGAAACCTTATTTGAGTAATGCAACAATGTTGCCTTTAAGCTTGTTTTTGATAAGACTATAAATAAACTGCAATCATGAACAACTTGTTCAATGTCTAGTTCAGATATTTCCCCTCTAACATCATGGCAGGAACGAATTAAACCATCTCTTCTAGAGTATATCAGTAAATTTACATTTCGATTTCTATACACTGAAATTTTAGTATCCTTGTTTAATAAATTCCATTCATTAAGATATGAACCTAAGAGTTCTGCATGTTACTTCAACAAATACAAGTCACAAATTCATTATGAAGTAGCACTTGATGTGTGCTATATGTGCGGCCCAGGATTTATCATGGTCTCCCAAGGGACACTCAGAATAGAATGTTTGTATGCAGTTTACAGCAAATTTAATACAGTACAGACTACAGTCTCAATACAGTTTGATGCAATTTAGAGCACGTTTTCGTTAACTTTTCTTGGTGAATTATCCATAAACATAACAAAAAAAATTAGAAGAATTTTTACAAGCCCGATATTTATTCAATATAAAATTCAGAATGTTTTAATAAATGAAAGTAAACAGAAATACTTAATTTTAAAAAGAATTAAGCTTAATTTATAAATACTTAATTATTTAAAATACTGCATAGAATTGTTTCACCTTGGAATGCAATAAAACACAGCATGAAACATACACACCCACTTGTGCATGCACACAGTTTAACAAATCTTGATTTTCAATAAAATAATATTGAAAGTTCTGTCATAAAAATTTTTCACTAAATTTATGATATCACTGATGAAACAGTCTTTATGATTTGTGTGTGATAAAACTAGTACTACAACTAAAAAAACACAGAAAGAGCTGAACTCGTACTGAAGAAAATTTCATCACATCAAATTACTCATTACTTGACTTGCTAACATGTCTGTACAAACCTGGGTTGTCATGAAATGACATCATTCGAAATTATGTATCAAATATAGGTTTACAGTATACATCACAATATAAATCAGATATAAAAAATAAGCAATGATTGTTTGTTCCATGAAAGATGGAATAAATAAATTTAACAACTTGTAACTTAAGTACATGATGGATTGTTTCAGAATACATATTCAGATTCAGCATATAAAAACACTAAGTAGAACACCTACTCTCTTTTCAGTTCCAAATATTATGTTGACCAGTGTTATTAATGATTATTTAAAACAGTTGGTCATGACAATTATCAGTTTTTGTGCCTTATTGATACTAATGTATTGCCTTATGGCATAGAAATTTTATGAGATAATGACTTTTTTAAATTGGAAACGCTTATAAGAAGACAGCTTCTGTAAGGCAGTTATTCTTACTGTTTTTATAAGTTCAGAAGTGCATTTACCACTCAATTATTCATTACTACTCATAATGGACAACGTGTAGTAATTCCCAAATCAGCAAAGTTTTTGTTTAAATAATATAATTCAAATGTAAAAGTGAAAAAAATTGCCTCCAAAATTTATCAGTTTAATAAAATTATGGAATATAAAAAAAAAAAATGTAATATGTAATTTAATTTTTGGTTTATTAATGTATTTGTAATGCAAACAGAAATAGGTTACAAAATTTAAAAACAAATATTTTCAATTATGTAGGAGAATTAATATTTTTAAAATGATGAAGTAGAGGTTAATTTTAGGCAGGATATTCAGTAAATACTTATAACAAGAATGGTAAATAAATGTGACTTACATTGATTTAAACATCATAAGAATTTAATATTGAATATGTTTTAATAGAATGTTTTATTCTAACAATGAAAATCATTTATTATAAAATTTCCTGTAGGATAGAATTTGTTTTAAAACTATAAATTAAATATAAAAATCTGATGTGGACACTACATGACTTCCTTGTACGCCTATTAAACTATGTATATACATTTTCTGCTGCACTTCATTTAAACTTATTTCATTTGAAAGCGAGATATGATTCTCCGATTAATAAAGTGGATAGTTACGCAGTTGCTAAAATATTAGCTTTTATTAACATAAAATATTTATACAATTATTAATTCAACAATCTTACCTGAAATATTAAGATGCAGTAAAAGTCCCTTTATTACTCTTTAAATAAATATGTCATATCTATCTCATACTATATTTTTTAAATTATTATCATGCAAGTGTAACCATCAACAGAATGAAAACAAAAACGAAATAGGAGAAGGTTACTAAATTTTATGACGATATTGATTATTAAGTAAACTGAAAAAATTAATAAATTTAAAAAAAAAATTTGTATTTATACAGAAGAAATGGAGAACCAACTAAGTGTTATCTGTTCATGTGTGTCATATTTTATTATCTCACATATAAAAAATTGGAAAAGGTTACTAAATTTTTAGTTCATATTTTTAACATATTTTTACTGGGTTTAAAATTAATATGCTGTTGTAGGGTTTTGTCTTTGTATATTTATTCTGAATTTATAACACTTGTTACTACAGTTTGTGAATTTTTAATAGGTCTCGCATCTTGTTTATATTTTGGTTTCAAAAGAATGATTCATACTTTTAGGTAAAATTGAAGAATAATGAGCAATGTTTGTTCTACCATCAGTATATAGTACAGATATGGCTCTGAAGACACTCACTCATTGTTGAAAGTAATTTTTGTAAACAAGAAATGATTTTTATTCAGTAGCCCTGAATCACATATACCTTGTAATTCCCTTAAAGTCTTTCTTTTTTATTTATCGTTGTCACTTTTTATTTCTTCATAAATATAAATATCTTTGGAAGCTGCAATTGCAATCGCTTTTGTATGCATTTCATTTCCTCAAGTTTTGATGTTCACAGTATTATTTATTAATTCTCTTACATTTACATATTCTAATAAAAAAGTAATTCTATCAGGATGTTAAAAATATAACCAATTTTTAAAAAAAATATAACAACATAAGATTCTAATGCATTCATGTAATTATTGTATCCCAAATAAACCTAATTATAACAAATGGAATAGACATGATCTCCCACCTTCTGTTTTCACTACTGAGAAATTTCCCTTAAAGCATTATAGATTTTTTTGTTTCATTGGAAATCAATAGGTGAGACTTTAGAACTGTATAATTTTCCATTAGAACACTTGGTTTTGTAATTTCCACAAAGTTTTTGTATGCTAAAAATATTTCTAAATGATTGCAATAATTTTCCTTAGACAATGTTACATTTATTTTATGAATCTCAGCATTCTATCAGCAATTTGTAAAATTGTTTCATTTATATTTAAAAGTTCAACCAAATTTAGTTTAAAGAAAAATTGTTTCATAAGCAAGTTATATCTAATTTTTAAAGAAAATAACTATAGTGATCTTTATCTGTAAAAAGTTAAATTAGTTTAAGGTGCCTATATTAAATCAGTTTAAGGTACTCATATTACTGTAGCTAACAAGGAGAAGGCACGGGCTTCAAGTCACCAATTTGAACCATATTGCATGTGTGAATATTACACTGTTTGTGTGTCTTCATCACAAAATACTAACACACAATATTCAATTATACTCAAGAAAAATGGCTCTGTTGTAAGTGACATTGAGTCGGATCCATAACAAATGACAATGAGTTTGATCCATAACCATGCACACATTGGTTCAAATCTGACTACATACACACATTTCCTTAAAATCTTTTTTTTGTTTTAATCTAAAATAGATTTATTAATAATTATTAACCTGTGATTATAAAAAGTTTTGAATTAAAATGAAAAGTACATAAAATTTTATTTCATAACTGATTTTTTCCATATTTTTTAAATTTTTTGTTGTTATTATTGAATTATTATTTATTGTAAATTTCTTTTTAAAGGTTAATAATTATTAATAAATCAATATATTTAAATTAAAGAAAAAAAGTTAAAAAAGATTTATGTATATGAAGTCTGTTTGAACTGATGTGCCTTCCCCTTGTAAGATCCAAATATTTCATTAATTAAAATTTCATTTCGCTAAAACTTTGGAACCAATGAAAATAAGTACCACTGATGATATATTGTTGAAGCGCTCTCAATGAGGGCTTATTACTGCAATAAAGAAAAAATCTAAAATGATTTGGATTTCAGGCTTTTTTGAACACTTTCGGTTCAGTTGATTGGAATCAAAAGAAAATGTGAACAACTAGATGTTACAACAGACCTAAATTTCAAAATTCTACAGCTAATCATTTTTGAATTATGAGAGATACGTATAAACTTACAAATGTACGTGTGTACATACATTTACACGCTAAAACTAGCCAAGATGGCTTCAGAGATGGTCAAAATGGATATTTCTGTTGAAATCGGAAAACCAAAATTTTTTGCGATTACAGTAATTGAAGTATAAAAAAAAAAAGAAAGCAACATAATAATAAATTATACAATCCATAAAATAGAAAACAAATTAATGAATCATATTTTTGTGAATAAAAGAATAAGAAATGTAATGATAACCAATTTATTACAATGTAATAAAATTAAAATTAAATAATAATGGAATCATTATTAAATTATAAAAACAAATATGTTGCCCACAGTTTCTGATAAAGAAGAATACATAAATAAAAGGATTACAGTAATGAAAAAGGGTTTAATAAAATAGGACAAATATACCAAAGTTTTTTATGTATAATAAGAACAGAGCAATTTTAAATTATTGCACCACAGTAGATACATCCATTGCTTTATATTAACCAAAAAATCTATAAATATCAGTTTATATTTATAGAGTTCTAGTAAATTTAGATTTACTAGAGCTCAATCATAAATTTCAATTCCTTATCTATTTATTTTATAACTGCAGTAACAGGTAAAGTAATTGACTGAAATGAATTTTCCTTACACTTAAATTTAAGTAATGAGTATGATTGGATTTATAAACTGTAAAATTTAAAAATTAATAATAGTATATAACAGTTTCTTAAAATGTAAACAGTATTTAATGTGTTTGATATTCATTGAAAATATTGTAAATATAATTAAAAACAAACAATTAAAAATTTACATTTAATAACTAATACTTTAATTAGAACAATCAAAAACATATGTAAACAAAATTATTCTATTTTTATTAACACATTTTATTTACGAAGTAAAGGTTTACTAGTGGAATGCCACTAGCTTATCAGGTACTACATCCAAAAAGTTGTTAAAGCATCTTGAAAAAATAAATTGTGTAAACCTTTCAAATGACAAATTGCATATATTTTAATAATATTTAATCTTATCCAAAAAATATAATTAATAATTTAAATTTTTATAAAGATAAATGAAAATTTATAGTTAAAAAGAATATGAATACAAAAGAAATAAATACCATCATTAATTCCATTTGAAAAAAGAAACATTACAACCCAGGAGACTTATATCATAATAATAATATAATATAACTGCATCATAATACAGTAAAATAATTCATTTTATAATAATATCAGTAATTTAAATAATAATTTTAAATGTTAATATTTAGAAAAAAATTATAAAAATATGTTCTGATGAAGAAAAGGTCTTTGAAAGTACGAAATGTGAACAATTACCAAAAGCAGTTAGTATAAAAATCCTGTCTGCCAGGTTACAATTTACCTGTAATTATTTTAATATAAATTAATAACTTATATCTACAAAAGTAAAAATTACTTAATTTCTTTTCAACTGATATTTGTTTGTAATTTAAGTTACTTTCAATGTTGGTTGCTGTTTACATTAAAATTTATTCCCTTTCTTAAAATTTTCAGTAATATTTGTCATTTAACATACATTGTTTTATTCCTTGTAGTTTTTCAGTTTTATTTACTTTTTTTAAGTATTTGTTTATACATATGTTTTAGGTAGGGTCTATGGATAATAGTTGATTAATAATCGAATTGGCTGTTTAGATTTAGATTTTGCGTAAGATTTTTTTTTTATAAATAATTTATGGAGTTTAAGCTTTTTTCCAAAGTATTTTTATTACTCATAAAAAGATTTTATAAACTGTTTATCATTTTTTTAATCCATGTAACACACATTTATTATGATATGAATATTATTTACAGTTATTTGGGACACAATAAAATATCTGTTGTGGAATCATTAGACAGATTAGAGAATTTACAAGAATTGCACATTGAAAACCAAAAACTTCCACCAGGAGAGTCATTGTACTTTGACCCGAGAACTGTAAAAGCCTTGTCTGTAAGTTATTTTTGACCACATACTGAGATAGCTTAATTCTTAATTATTTGTTTTTAGATTATGTAATATTATATTTTTTGTATAAAATATAATACATGTAATGCTTTCAGGAACATTTTTTATAAAAAAAAAAAAATTATGTATATATTTTTATGTATAAAAAATAGAAAATAAATTTTTATGTTTATATTAATGTAGACAGAGAGATCCATGAATAATGTCTTTCAGGATATGTTCTACTTATGAATATAATGAAGAAAGTAAATATAAAAATAAATTCAAAAATGCTTCATTTGTGAGTGTTGGCAGGAGAAAGTTTAGCCCTCATTTCTGTGGCTTTGGTAAAATTAAGCCAGACTATAATTCTTGGGATCCAAATTAAGGGAAAAATTTATTGGTTTTGTATGAAATCTGACCTGAAAAACTGAAAAAAATAATAAGTCCCAGAACTCTATTTTAAGTAGTTTTCAAGAAATCTAGTAAAATATGAGTCGAAAAACACATTATTTCATGCTTGGAGTAAAATAATTTTATATCCAGTTATTAGAGATAATTCATAAATGAGTTCAGAAATGCACACAAATTACTTCAGTATCATCTGTTTTAAGTTTTTTAATACTAACATGTCAGTAGATATATTTAAATATCTTCTTTCTTTAATGAATGAGGAATTTACATTCATGGTAATAAGTAATCCATCAATAACTTAAGTCATTTGTCAAAAAAAGAATGAAACTTCAACCCATTCCTCTGCTGTATGACCGCGAGGACATAGATCTTTGTTGTTTAATAATTTTAGTCATATCTAGCTACCATCTATTTGATTTAATGTGTATATTTATATCTGTGTTATGTTATTATGCTGATTATTTGCTTTAAATAATGATAATCTAGCTGTACCTTTAAATGCAGTCACCAAACAAAAGACAGCTTAAATTCAGTTCTTCACATGTAGCCAGATATCAAGAATGCATTAGTTCTTTAGGTCTTAGCATTTTCAGAATGGAGAAATTAGTGAGTCTGACCGTTTTTTTCTTTTTAACCTCTGGGACCACCATTAAGTATTTCATCAGAAGATGGAGATGAATGATTTGTAGCAAGTGTGAAAATGCCATGCCTGACCAGGATTTGAACACAGGATTCCGGATAAAAGGCCGAGAGGCTACCACTCATGCCACGGAAGCCTGTTAGTGAGTCTTGAGTTGCACGCACCAAATCAATATGGGGAAATAGGGATCATGAATAAGAAAAAACTGATGAGAAAGGGAGAGTAGGTTATCGTCTAGTATAGAATCCTGCATGGAATAAAGTGTACATATGTCATAATTCTCTGAAGTTTGTATACGTTTTAGTGCTTCCTACATTTTTAAGATGCTGAGTTAGTATGTAATTGAGAGTTTAACTGGCAAACTAATACATAATTTGTATTTCATCTTGTATACAAATACCAATGCTACACCTTGAAATATGTACAACATTCTATGCAGTAATATTATTTAAAGAGATTATTTAATTTTATTCCTTCAGTAATCAAACATATTATGAAATAATTTGTGAACCTTTTATCATTTAAAAAAAAGAAGGAAAAAGAATTATGAAGACAATTAATAATTTTTTTTTAAATTCTCAAAGAAAAGTTTTTTTGTAATTCAAACCTTTTTACTTTCAGTATTTTAGTTGATTTCTGCCATTGTTGCTGACCCTCTTTACCTATACTCCATTTCACATCTAACTCCCAATTTCCGGAGCAGATGACGTGCTTAAGTTAACCTCTGTGTTTTCTTTGGGCCAGGACTTGTTTTAAAATTCTATAGAGTCGTTTTCATTTTTCATTCATCTCACTTTTCAAACAAAATCAACTTTTGCTAATACTTTATTGCCAACTTTTACATAGTATCTACTTTATTGTAGCCGATACTGTTTCTTGTTGTTTCACATCATTATTATATGCATTCCGGTTTAGTCCTTTCTCCTCTCCTAAAAGTCCATTTCATTGACTAATAATCTCAGTATATACTTTGCACTTATGTTCCCCAACTCAGATCCTTAAAGCATTACACTTTTCTAATCCTCTTCTTTGTGATTTTCTGGTTTCATGAAACATATTCAGGACCTTAATGACCGTTCTGACTTTATTCACCCTGGTATTTATTTCCTCATCACTCCAAGTAAATATAACTTCAAGACGCTTTGTCCTGTAAATCCCTATTAATTTTTTATCTTCGATCGTACGAGTAGGTAGTCTCAATATGTCTCCAGCAGCCAAGTAATCATTTTTCATCTTAGTTATTTTAAGAACAGATTAAGAATACACTTCATTTAGTTTCCCAAATGTGTAACTGAAATCATCCCTTACCTTCAGGCAGAACAACATAATTGTTTACAAAGAAAAAAGTGAAAATTTGATTGCCATTAGTTACTATTCGTGTACTTCCATATACTCTATATTACAATTTTTTTAAGGACAATATCTTAAATGATGCAAGTCACAACCTGCATTCTTATCAGTTTTTATTCAGCAACATTTCCTCCTGATCTGGAGGAAATAGAAAGTTCTGACGATAAAATTTCTCCAACTTTTACTTCTGCAGTATTCACATCAGACAAATAATTCCATTAAATCTGCCGTATTTGGCTAGCTTACAGAGTGAAGAATAAACAAGCATTGTGTTTGTGTTAGTGTTAGTGAATTCATCATGATTCTGCCAAGTCACATCCCTTATATCAGTGCCGATTCACAATGCGGCCGTATCTATATACAAGTCTGTAATCGTTACTCGTATATTAGTTACTGTATAATTAATTTTTCATATAATAGTCAATGTAATCAAAAGTTTATATGATGTTATATCTTCTCAGTTCTATTAAAACCCTAGATCTTTTCATACCATCACTCTTTTGTTCATGTATTCAATTTTTGAATTTCTATTGCTTGTTTATTTACTCTATTATTTAAAATTAAACTAATGCAATTTTTTTTAAGTTTACTGGAATGAAAGCAGTGTATTCCTAGATTCGTGTCTGCATGACTTGAGTTATACCATTATTTTGACTACACATTTTCGCCTGGTGTGTCGGGCTCGAAGCCAGGATGCTAGCCACCCTGATCTAGCAAAGCTAAGTGGGCACTGGACTTGGAGCTGTAGCAACAGTGCGACAATGGGAGCAACACTGTAGCATGAAACAGTGTTGCTGCCACCCCCTACCAACTAAACCACCCTCACTGTTTCCCAGGGGCAGCTGGAATTGCCTCTCAGCATAACATTGCCCAGCCGAGGGAGTCGTGGCAGCAGATTGACCTATCATTTGCCCTTCCTGCTTAAGCTTCTGCAGCGGAGCCCCCCTTTGGGGTCCTATTGGAATCAGAGTGGGAAGCCGCTACATTCCTCTTCCAAGAGGCTACCCCATACCACCCTACTAATCTGACCTAAAGGGGCGGCATGCGCATTGAAAAGTATGCGAGTGCCCCTCCCCCTTCCACACATGACCTCTCGCCTCTCATACCTTAGGGGGTCCCAGATGCATCATCAGAAGTATTCCGGCCCAGTGCACTCTTGCGTGTGTCCTGGAGCAAGGCATCCTCAGCAAACAGGCTGCCTCCCATACCCTACTTGTCGCCACGTTTCATCATGTTCTTCCTGTATATATATTTTTTTTTTCTTTTTTCGTGCCTTTATACCCTTTGACTACCTTAAGATTGAGTTAATTTTGGGATAAATCAAAAGTTACATAATATCAGAAAATATTGCTTTTAAAATATCTGATGTTAAAAATTTATTTAGATTTGCTTAAAAGCGATTGATAAAATAGGTCATTAGGAATGGAAGAATTATATAAAACATTTATCAGATCCTATTGAACCAAATTATTGGGAATTGGTAATATAATAGAAAACAAAATTGAGCTTCCTATTGTATCTCTTAATACTGAGAGCATTACGGATTTATCGCAGTCAGATGATGAAAACTGAATTGAATTTATTTTTTTTTTTATTGTCATAGAAATTTAATGTAAGATTTTAGTGAACTTTTACGATTTATGGACAATTGACAATTTCATAACTATTAAAAAACTCAAATAAAATGTCTGAATTTGTTTAATTTTAAAATATATATGTATGTAATTTTTTTTTTTTTTTTTTTTTATTAATTTAAACATCAGGAAAACATTTCTGAAAGTATATGTTTGGAGCGTAGCTTTATACGGAAGTGAAACCTGGA
>JAAAKQ030235321.1:2759-15140 GCA_010016005.3 Zanna intricata | reverse complement strand
TAAATTACATTTAATATATAAATTCTGTAAAGTATATTATAGCATAACATTACACAACAGCAATGTTTGCAATGACTAGTAAGTCTTTCTGTTGATTCGTTTCAATATTTAAAAAGAAAATTAAATACAGGAATGTCCATAACTAAAACATAATGAACATGATATAACTAGAATGTCAACAATTGGAATTCTAGATAAGTATTCTTCTGATTTTTTAAAATTTTTTACTTCATTATAGAAAGTTTACATATTTTCTTTCATGCTCGATTAGTATTTAAAAAAAAAGTGAAAATTAGATACATAATTCTACATTTTTTAATAACCTGATGCAATTTATTGTAAATTTTCAGTAAATGAGAATTTTTCAAGCATCTTAAAGTTTAAATTCAGTCTTATTTTATCCCCAAAGTTAAGATAATATATATTTGTCTACATCAGTAATTAACTGTTGAGTGCACAATTTTTATTAGATGCAGTACGTAAATTAAAATGAGTATATTTGCCCAATAAATCTCACAAATTAACTTATTAATTCCTGAAATTAAAAATTGTTTTTCATTAATGAAACAGTATCTTAAACTTTATAACTGATGAAAATCAGTTTTCTAATAAATAATAAAACAATGTAAAAAAAATTATATTCGGTTTATTTTATACAATGTTTTTAACAAATATTCATGAATAAATTGTAATTTCAAAATGGATTTTACTGAAAAAAATAAAAACTTTTTATATTTACACAATTAACTTTTTAAAAAAATTTTCTACTTAAAATTTTTTTATTTTCTATTTTTGTAATGTGTATGTTGCAATCTGTTCAACTAGAGAACAATAAGCAATCCCCTCCCTCCCAATGGCTGAATGAAATGAAGATGATGAGTATTTTTGTACAGACTCAGATTGACCATGCCAGAGATAAGTAGTTAATTGAACCCCCAAACACCAAAGCACACCAATATCCATTGTCTAGTACTCAAATTTGTATAAAAGTAACCAATTTTTACAATGATCGAACTTAAGAACCTTCAATTTCAAAAATCAGCTGCTAAACAACTGATTTGCAACGAGTTAACCAATAGACCAGCCCGCAAGGCTTCTACTTAAATAAGCAAATAAATTTATTATTCATCGAAACAGGAAACAAATATGAAAAGATGTGGATGTACATTTTAATTTTAAGACACTGTTTTAGATGTAATATGAAATGCCACACAAAATCTAAATATGACACTTGAACCGGTTGTATTACAACTGTAACACTACGTAGGCAAGCTTGCCATTCATTTGGTTGGCAAAGTGGTGTACTTTTGTTACTTAATAACAGTATATGTGTTATTTTGTATTTATATAGTAAAATAAAAATAACATTACATTAAAATCAATAAATTTTACGTTAAACTCTGAAAGATGGCCCAAAAAATGTACCAAATGTTTGGTGGCACTCTTTAGATCAAACACAAACTGTACAAATGTTTTAAAAACAGAAAACAATCAGTTGATGATAACAAGTATAGTGGCTGTGCTTCAATAAAAAAACATGCTAAAAATACAGCAAAACTGCATGAAGTCATCCTGTAAGATAAAAAGAAAACGATTATGAAATTTGCAAAATTATAGTAAATTCTGTTGTAGGAGCTCAACAAATGGTGCATCACTGCAAATTTTTTCTAAGCTGCTCAAGATTGAAGAAAAATAGCATGGTGTTGAGACCTGCACATATCTGAGAGAACTGACAGAAACTTACCCAAACTTCAACTCTTTGTGTCATAAATAATGGTTTTATAGTTTTCATGGTTTCTATCATCATGGGTTTATAGCTATGACCTACAAACAAGGCAGAGTTCAAAGCAGCATCAAATAAAGGAGCAAAGATTTGGTTTTTTTTTTACTCTGCTGGCATTGTGAGTTTCTTCTACCAGATGAAACTATCAATAGACAATTAATTCTAATGTTAAATTTTGAGGCAGTTCAGAGGACATTTAATGCAAATGGTATTCAGATGTCTTCTTGAAAAGTAGTGTAACAAATCCTGATTCCTGCTCTTTGATAATTCATTTACTTAAAAATGTGATTTTCTGTGTGTAAATTTCTGGAATCTAATAATACAACGGTCATCAGAAATTGAAGTTTAATGTACAATGTTTCCAAACTATTGAAGATATCCAGGCTTTAATGCAGATATTTTTTTCTTAAAGAAATTAAAGAAAAAAATAGTGGAATTGTACTATCTACAAAGAAGATTACTTTGAGGTGAATGGAGACCAACAATTTTTGGTTAATTTACTTTTTATAGGCTAATCATGGAAATTTTCAGGAATATTTTTTAAGAATATTGGTCAATAAATGTTACTGTATCAAGCTGTATTAGACTTACAAATATTAATGTGTAGTTGACTGTATATGACCAGTTTTGCAAAACCAGTAATATGCGTCTAACATGTAAGACAATAAACTGTGTTGAAACTTTGATTATTAAAAAAAAGTTACTAAAATAATTATCGTAGATACAACACTAGAGAAATCTGTTCATATGGCAAACAGCACAGGAATGTAGATTATACAGTATTTTAATAGAAAATTTTACCCCTAAAATATGAAGTTTTAATATTTCAAATATGAAAAAATTAAAAGTTTTTTACTGAAAGTTAAATCCAGTTGTTAATATCTTAGCCTATTTTAAATGTAATCATCACCAGCACTGAGGTATTTATTGCAGCAAAAAAAGGAAATGAAAAGATGATGTATAGTAATATCTACTGCAAGGACATTTGGTATTTTCTTTAAAATCATTATCACTTGTGAATCAATGTGATGCAGCTGTTCCATTAATTTTTTTTATAGATGGAACCTTCACCATATTATGTTTGCAATAAATTAAGTACTATCTGGATTTTCACATCTGAATTTAATTCAGATGGAAATCAACTTTACTAGCAATTATAATATCTTAATATTTTCAGGTTTAATTCTTCGGTTATAACTAAAAAATGTGGATGTTTATTACTGTATAAAACCAGAAATGTCCTTCTTGTCAGGCCACAACACTTTTATGTATTTCAGATAGCATGGTACAACTTCTAGTGAGTTTTATAGTTGGTAGCCAATGGTTTGTGTTCCAATGGTAATGGTATTCCATGTTATTTAAAGCTAATCCAATATAATATATTTTTTATGTATATATTGTAATATTATATATTTTTGATACAGAATACAAAAAAAAAATTACCCTTTAGCTATCACATACAATCATGTTATAAAATATTGGTGATTTTTCTATAAGAATATATTAAATAATATATTTACTGTATATATTAAATACATACAGTAAATAATGTTTTACATCTGAATAACTGTACAAGAATCAAATTTCATAAATTATAACCATCTAACTAAAGAATTTAGTGTCTTCTCTATAGTAATTCCATTTAGTATTTTCTTATGATTTTTCATTAATAGCCAATTGAGCATAATATGGATGAATTTTGTTATACTTTAAGTGTTCATGAATAATCTAATAAAGAACTGCTTGAGAAACATTTGAGAAATCAATTTATTTATTTTTAAATGTTTTAAAGGATATTATAATTGTTGCTTCAGCCGAAAGTCCTGAATGTATTGAAACACAAATACATTAGAAATTACAAAAAAAATATTCCCTAATTAACCAAGATTTATTTCACATTACTGTTACTTTTTTTAACAATAATAAATTTTTTGCATTAAACTTAAAAAAATTCTGAAAATCTAAGCTGAAACAACAAAATATATCAATCGAAGCATTTAAAATACTTTTTTGATAAATTACAATAATGGAAACTGATTATTTTGCATATCAAGTAAAAAAATTCAACAACAGAGAGACTTCTTCACTAGTCACTAATACATAAATGTAAAGAAATTACTATAATTCAATAATAAAAACAAACTATAAACTGTTAAGTTTTATAACACAATATTATTTTCTTTTTAAAAGAACTTAATTTCTAAATTTTCCAAAATTAAAAAAATTAAATATAAAATAACTGAATGAATCAAATTAACAATTTAGATAAAATCAGGTATTGAATTAAAAAATACAGTGTCATCAGAGTCGTTTATAATTTTGTTAATATTTTATAAATACAAACATTTCAGTCTTTTATAACAATTTATTTACTTATTAAAAAAAAAAAAAAAAAACACAAATAAGTGTAAATGTAAACAATTTAAGCTTAACATGGAAAATACTATACAATAAGAAATAAACTTTTTAAAATAATACTTTTCAAATTTTTTCTCCTTAATTAAAAAATAGGCACAAACTATGAACACGTAGTGTGTTAAACTGTATTAAAATTAATAATAATATTTAATAAGATACAATTAAAATCTTTTGACAAAATTACAATTTTCGTTGTTTTTGAGAGTGTGGTTTGTATATTAAGAATAAAAAAAAAAAAATTGTCTGTGAAAGACTTCACTTCATTTACATGTCATATGTCATTGAGTTGCTTATTGATCACAAGTTAAACAGAAGGCAATTTACACATTAGGAAAAATAAAATACAAGCTCTTAATTATATAATTATTAGATTACAGAAGTAGGCAAAAATGGTTGTGCCAGCTGCGATTTATGATGAATAGAAGGTTTAATTTATATTTATAATATACGAGTATTTATTATTAAAATAAAATATTAAATGTTATTAAATAAAATTAACAACATGTTCTATGGAACTAGATAAAACAACAAACTTTTTTTTAACTTTGTGCATTCAACAAAACAACTGAATGGGATATATGATTATCTTTTTATGGTAAAAGAGTTAAAGGAGCCCTTAAAGATAAAGATCTGTAAGGTTCTGTTTGTAATGAAAAGTCATTGCTAAAATATAAAAATAAGTCATGAAAAATATTGATTGATTGTGAGAATAATTAAAAATGGCTTTAAAATAAAACACAATTTACCAAATCTTAGATAAATGTATTCAGGCAAGAAGAAAGCTAGCAACCTTCTTCAGGATTGACACATTTCTTGTAAGATCATGAATGTATGCAGAACACAACAGACATCATTTAAACTTCTTGTAGAAATAAAAATTACTCATATATGATGGAGGGAAAAAGCAATGACATTTAATATTTTAACTGTGATCTTATAAATAAACACCAAAGTACTGAATGGAGGAAGTCACTGCTTCCAGGGTCATTAAAACTGAACATAACAGTTTTGTTTCTACAATAGCAAAAGATTTATTCATTGTGAATTTCTGCCCGAGGGACAAACTACTGTCAATGAGAATTTTTTTTTAATGTTCTGGGATGCTAATAAAGGATACACTATAATCAGTGGAAGAACTCAGAAGCAGCCAGTCGATTCTTTCATTTAAATGCTTCAGCTTACTGAATAAAAGCTAAAGGTTTCTTTGGATTGAAAACAGGTGAAAAAGTATGTTTGTATATGCTTCATCCTATTCTTCATATTTGTGTACTAAAATTATTTTCTATTTTCAAAATTAAAATTACATTTGAAAGAGCATGTCTTTGATTATGTCAAAAGAAGACAAGAAATCTGAACTAAACATTGCACAGATGGTGCAAATCGATGGAAATAAGATTATTTGAATAATTACAAATAATATTCAATTGTATCATTTCAACTTGTATTAAATTTCATTATAATCTAATTAGTTATTAGAATATAAATATTTAAATAATAATATATAAATATTCTGTGGATGAGGGTCAAAAAAAAAAAAAGAAAAAAAGTAGTATCTATGTTGATTAAATACATTTTTAAGTGTATAATCATTTTCATACAATTTCTGAAAAAAAGAAGAAAAAGTCTAATTTTGTTCAGTTTTTAACATAAAGTTTATAAAAATGATGAATTTTTATCAAAGTAAAAAACTACTTTCGTAATGAATTAAACATACAGAAAAAACATAAGTAAGTAATCTGGTCAGTTTATACGAAAATCAAAAACAATCATAATTAATGCTAATACTTCATATTAATGATATGCAATCTTTTTTTTTTATATAAATAAGACACTTAATAAGAAAAGCAACACAAAATACAGTCTGTACTAGAGATCGCAAAAGAAAAAAAAACAGAAAAAATACATGAACTTTTTATTTCACCTGCAATATAGATGAGACTCAAGTTTTCATGTAATCATCCATTTAGTATGGTGTATAAAAAAGATGATACTTTTATACACCAAAAAGTGTATAAAAAGAGTATGAAAAAAGAACTCAATATTTTTAATAACATGGTAGCACATTTATTGGATCAGAATAACAGAAAAAAGTGTTCATATAATCATATTTCAGATTACTCAAATGAATTATTTTATGCTTAATAATTATAATAGTATATCTATTACAAAAGTATTTCTATTTAATTTTTTTCATTAATTATTTGTGAATATATAAATCTGTCTAAATTATTTTATGCAGTGTATTTTTTCTACCAAAGAAATATGTAAATTTTTTTTAAGATAATCAAAAACTTCAGTTTTTAACCATGCTTTTGTAAAAATCAAGTTATAATTTGTTACTATTTAATGATTTTAAAACTAAAATAAATAGTTAAACAGTAACATTTTTTTAAAACTAAAATTTTAAATGGGAGTGATGCTGAATTTAATCAATTTTGACAATACTGATATTGAAAATGAAAGCACATAATTACATAATGAAATGTACAAGCAATGCCATACTTGTAAAAAAATATATATTATAAAATGTATGAATTATTGTTTAATCGATAATTATTAGTTTCGTTCAGAAGAAATTTAATGTACAAATTGTTAAAAAAAAACTACTGAAGGCAGAAGTTTTTTGAAATTTTATATAAATAAATAAGTATAAAATATATGTGTTGAAGTACTGTTTACATTGTTAATGTAAACAATATAGTGTTTATAGTACACAATGCAATTTATTATACAGTTGTTAGTTCAATTTTTTTTTCTTTATTTTCCTTCAATTTGTTTTTTTTTTTTGTATCATAATCTTTTTATTATTTAATAAAAATATTATTTTCAAATGATATAAAATGAAAGGAACTGCTCCAGCATTTGCTTGGATACATCAACAGAAACCATGATAAGTACAGCCATAAAATATTTACCCCCTCCCTATATTATAAAATGATAAAAAAATGCTGAAAACACAAAAACTGTAATAATTTGAGACCTAATTGATCTACTGATACGAGCATGGCTTAAAATACTCTGATAATGAAATCATACCTAATGAGTTTTCACCCAAAATTTTTCTTTAACTTAATCAAGATATGAGTGAATAATGGTTCTCCCTATATTATGACATTGTTAGAAAAATGTTGAAATGCTGGCGGAGTAGTGGCTGGGGGTTACAACCCCGTAGTTCATATTACATTAACTGAATTTTTGGAACATTTCTCTCAAAATACAAGCCTAGATTTAATTCAAATCAGAGACCACAGATCTGGAAATACAATTAATGCAAAGGATACAACTTTTCTAAATTTAAATTCGATTCACTCTATTTTTGGATTTTAGGCTATCCAGAAGTGAAATTATATTACCAGGACATAATTTGAACTGAGAAACTGTTTGATATTTCAATAATGAAGTATATCATTTAATTTCTTTTCATTAGGTATCTTTTTTTTGAAAATTCTTCTTCATACAATATAATATTGAAATTGAGGTTAATTTTTTATTAGATTGAAGTAGATCATAATTCAGCCTCTGATAATGTAGTAATGCATTCCTTAATTTACATTAAAAAGTTGCCTACTCCTGACAATGATTTAAAATATTTATATTTATGGCCAGCAGTGTTTAAATATTTAACGAAAACAGTTCCAAGTATCTGCAACCGATGTGTTAATATGGATAAATTCTTCACAAATATAAAATCAATGATTTTTTCTTTTCTTAGAATAAGTGTTTACCGAAGTGGTACTGTTATGAAAAAAAAAAAAAAACACCATATGATAAACAGAAGTTGATTCTAGTGTGGATGTCAAAAATATATGAAATAAATGTAAATATGATGAGACTATAAGAGAAGGCTATTGAAAATTATAGTTTCACTAGTTAAATAAAAGGAAATTAAATTGGAATAAGCCTATAGGATTGAGAAAAAGGATTGTGCAGTATAAGAACAAAAGATGATATGCTGGAGCCTTAAGTTATAAAACTAAATACAATAAAGGGGAATTATTGGTTGATCTTTGTGACTGATACACAATATATTATAAAGTATTCACATCAAGAGATATTCTGTATGACTATACAACTTTTTTATAGATTCAACTAAAAATAAGTTGTAAAAATTTTGCAAGATTTGTTTCCTCTATAACAAATGATAAAAACTGCTATTTATAAAAACTGGTTATGAATGCAGCCATCACATAAAAAGTACTGATATAAATAGATTACTTTTTGATATAAATTTAGTAATAAAAATAATATACTTATATAAAAAATTTGTTTGCAAAACAAAAAATTTCCATGCAAAATTACGGTGACAGAAAATTTTCATATTACTTTAAATGCTTGATACTAAAATAAATTTTTACTATTCACTCTCTCTTTTTTTTTTTTGTCAGTTTTACATTTTCTCTGAGACTAGCAAACATTCTATGTTATAAATAATTGATGGATGAAGATGAAAATCCATAAAATCCAAAATCCATATGGACAAAAGAAAAAAACAAATTTATAATTTGATTTTCACAAAATTATTTAACAGCTATTATGGTTTTTTTTTTTTAAATAATTTTATGAAAATAAAATTCCATATTTTGTTTTAATTCTCTACTATGTCGTTAACAAAAAAAAATAAACAGGTGCATAAACCCTTATATTGATAGTGTCTTAATATAGATTATATTCAATATGAATGGATTTTAAATTTCCCAGTTACAGTAAAACACAATTTATTATTGAATTATTTATCCGTAGTGTTTTCTATCTTACTTTTAGCGCCATGTATATATTATATACGTCCAAAGGATGGTGCTTTTTATTCAAAAGAATAATGCCAATCAAGTGCAGCAAATTCAAACTGGTTTGTGCGCTGATAAAAATAGAAATTGTTTTTGTAACTTCTACATTAAAAAAAAATAAAAATTTGATAAAAAATGAATGAAATTACAAGATAAAAGATTTTTATCATAATTTCATAAACTGAATCAGGTTAACGTTTTCATTTTATTCTACGCCAAAAAGATAAGAAGTATATTTATTATTTTACTGACATTGATTTTCTATTAGATTTTATTTTACAAAAATAAATATTCACCTGTATAATTACATTAAAATTTCTAGTTTCTAATTTTATTATGCATAATTGTGTACTTTTTACATTGGTTAAATTTTGTATGTTATTAGATTTATTTATGATAGTTACCATATCGTAATTAATTATTTTTCTACTTTTACTATCCTCTTGGTTAGGGCTTTTTTCATTCTTGTGACTAGGTGTTCAGGTCAGATTTTTTTTCTCTTTCTGCAGTTTTGAGACCTCTTGAGACTCTGGATCATTTCCCTGCATTTGGTTTATCACTAAAAATTGTATGATGTATTTTTTTATGTTCTTGATTACCTCCTTCTACCAATTTCTTTGTGTATATCTTTTTTTTTTTATTTATTAAAATTCTATTAAGTAATTCTATAGCAGTTACTTCACTATTACTTTGTCAAATTGCAACAATTTACAGTAAAGAAACCAATTTATTTTATCAGACTGACAAAGTAAATTGTAGGTTAAATTGTCAAAAGACAAAATGTACCCATAGATCTGACAATGTAACCTATTGGTTGCAGTCATATTTTTTTTTTACACAAACATAAGAATTGAAAAAAACAATTATTTATAAATATCATGATATTTATAGATTCAAATAAAAACAATTCTTTATTTTTTTATACGGACACAGTCAATAGAAGGGTTTAAAACAATTATGCATACTTCATATTCTACGTATTAAATATTGAAAGGTATAGTGAGATTGTACAATTAAATCATACCATTACTATTTAAAGACATAATGTGAATTCCTGACCAATTCTGAAATTGTGCTTTGTGATGTGTTTGTTTTAAATTAAAAAACAATTTAATTATGAAATTCATAATTAAGTTGCCATAATCAATAGATTATCAATTTTAAATTAGTTTTAATTTAATAATTTTTAATGCATTTAAATATTAAAACTGTGTTTTCATGGTTTAATATATGTAATACACCATAGCCAAAGAATTTTTATAGACTGTTAATAAAACACTGCTTTTTTGAAGAGTTTACTTTTCATCTTTTTTTTTTTTTTTCAATGTAATTTCAGTGTGAACTGCCTTATCAGGTGATCACAATACAGATTTTTAATCTATAAATTTTCAAGGAAAAAGTGATAATTACACTCTATTTTAAGGGATTTTTAATTTACCAATTCGTTTAGAAAAAATTACAATAATTTTTTACTAGCTAAAGCAAAGTGCACTGCAAATTTATTAATGATAAAGTAAATATCTTAAAAAAAAAAGCATTGGTATATTGTATAATAATTAATATTTACAATGTATTCATAAAATATGTACTACTATTAAATATAGTAAGTAAATCCTCATAAAGATCATATCTGGAAGCAGATAACAATTATGGGATATTAGTAATGGAAAGAAACTTACTAATTAATTTATATGTATTAATTTGTTCACATATTAAATTAACTGAACAAATCCAACTGTAAATTTAATTTATTATGTAATTATTGTATCAAATAAATATTCTGTGTGAATATATCTAAAAATGATTATTATTATTTTTTAAAAAATTAATATCTTCTATAAAACTTTTTGTAAAAGACACATATAATTTTATTCAGGAGTTGTAATCATTGTAATAAAATTATTTCATTATCTGTATTTATAGCGCTTGACTTATATTTATAAATTTAAGTTCACCAGTCTTCCTTAATTTTATAAATAATTATAAAAATGTTCTTTTCTGATTAGTTACACATTAATATTGGGCAGCAAAGAAAAAAACAGACATCAATAGTTTGTTGCTGAATTAATTCAAACAATTATTATAATTTTAATTCGAGATCAAGCAGAACTTGTACAATAAATTGATTCCTTTATGTTAGAAATTTTTATATTATTTAAACAAACAAGAAAAATATTTCACAAATAGACTATAATATCTTATCAGAGAATGGTTAAAATACAAAACAATTCATTTAAAAATTGCCCATCTTAATTTTTCTTCTTGAATAGCATGAAACACGTTTACATTACTTTGATCTATTTAATTTTAGACTACTGTCTGTATCAGTCACAAATTTATAGTAAAAACCAAAGTAATCTTAGTCCATCTTATAAATTCCATAATCTTTACAAGAAAGGTTTGCTATAATGGAGAATTTTATATATGCAAGATCCAAACTAATTCAAATAAAACCATCAATTAACAAATACAAAAACAAGAACAAATATAGCCATTAACATTTAAAATTGAATAATTACAAGTTCAAAGAAATCTGTAAATAAATATTATCTCAGAAATAAAATAAAATAAATTTGAAATATACTTCATTCTTAAAAAAAAAAAATAAGAAAATTTAAATACTGAAAGCACAAGCCTTATTAATGATTATTACCAGTTTCCTACACAAAATCATGCTTGAAGTGAATAAAGCTAGACTTAGGATGTAAGCAGGTTATGACGACAGATTTATCACTAAATATGCAAATTCACAGTCATTAAGTGCAATCAAACGAAAGTTACTATTATATGAAAAGACCATTATAGGTTACACTGTTTTTTTGAAAACTGATAGTTAAGTTCTTTACTTAATTAATTTAAGTATATATAATTAATTGGAGACAGCCACTTTAAATGAATCGCACTGTATTTTTCACAAATTATAAACTTACGGCAGAATTTACAGAATAAAATATAACATTTAAGTCTTCACTTCATAAAAATAATTCTATAACCCAAAAAAAATTACAATGAAATTGTAAACCGTATAGTAAGAGTCTCACAGGTAGTATTTCTTCACTTCAAAAAACAAAAATTTATGTAATATAAATAAAACTTTTTAACAAAATGATACTAATATAAAAAAAAGGTAAGACTCTACACAATTATGTTATTAATTTAGAATTTTGTTTAAAAAAAAAAAAAAAACGTGTTAAATATATATAATAGAAAATAGATACACAATAAAAGATAATAAATAATTTTTAAGCATTCCATATAATAAGCAAAAAATATAAACATTTCTTAGAAAACTCTTACTGGTCCAATTTCATTTATATGTAATGCATATCACATTTACAATAATATAACTGTTATGATTATTCATTGTTTAATAAATTAAATCGGGCCGGTAAGATT